>JASDQU010242202.1:64914-90903 GCA_032191745.1 Picea mariana
TGTGATGCTTTTTATGATGTCTAATCTATATGTTGTGATAGACTTTTGAGGATTTATGTATGTGTAATGGTGTCTTGATGTGATAAATGGAAATCTAACACTAGGTTAGCCATATTGTTTGTTATTTGATTGAATTGTCATGGAATATGTGTAAATTTAATTGAATAAAAATCTCGAGATAAAAGTCTAACTTGTTGGTATTTGTGGAAGAGGCAAAAATCACAGACACGGTACACATTATTGAGTTGCAGGACAACAAGCTGGGAATATAATAAGATGCTAAGGTGACGAATATGGCAGTGACTGGCCTCAACAAGGAGGCCAATGAAGGAAGTGTATTCTTCTTGGTTGTTGAGCCCAAACATATGCCGCTAGAGTGGAGCAGTTCATGTGAGGGGGTATAGAGGGCCCAAGCGGCCGAAGCGAGATTATGTGTCCAATGGCTAGCTTCGTCAGAATAATTGATGTGGTAGGTCGATGGAGGAGTCATATGTCAATAACACAAATCGTAGATCATACATAAGGCATGGCGGGAAAAAGAAGATTAAAAACTCTACAAAACGTGTACAAAAAAGAAAAAATATTAGTGTAGAATGACTATTCTCAGGCATAAAATGTATTTAAGTACAACCCGTTGATGGGTTCTTTGAGAGGATAGCTATTGTAGGAAAATATCCTTGCGAACAGGTAGATTCCCTCTTGAGATCTAGACTCTTAACTCTAATATAGAAGGTGCTTAACATGGACAGTGACTTCCTTTTGGATCTAAACAAGTTGATGAACAAAAGAGAAGGAGGAAAGCATGTACCTTATGAACGTCGTCTATCCCTGCAAGGTCCAGGACATGCTTTGATCTTGAGCTCTTTGGTAGATCCTGCAAGACAAACAAAAGTACAAACAAATTCCTACTCTACTTAGATTAGCTAAAACATAGATCCATCTACTACAGACAAACTTATATGGAACAAGTACAAGTTTGAAAGAAACAAGCCAAGCATTGATTATATTGATGAGAACAATGTGTTACTTACAACCATGGATGTAGTGCAACAACTTCACCAAGCTCTCATTGTCCAAACCCTTGCTTAAACAGTTCACACGCAGAATGTTGATGCTCCAAATGACATCTTTCTCATGAGATCATAAGTTAGATATAATTCTCAATATCCATTCCCCCTTCCTCCATGTAAATACCTCATTATATAAGATTTGGAGACTTAACCACCATGGAGAGGATCTCTCATCAGATCCACTAAGAAAGGGATCTCTAAGATATTTAGGGAGAAAATATCTCTTAAGGATTTTGGGGGGGAAATATCTCTCAAGGATTNAATGTGAGGTGTATTCTCACACTTAATTACTTTCTTTTTCATGAATATTAATAATAATTCATGTGCACTTGATCCTCTCACTTAATCAATTTCTTTTCCATGAATATTAATAATAATTCATGTGTACTTAGTATTTTTCCTTCATGTAATATATCCCTCCTCCATATTGACTAAGGATTGTGACATAGGTTATTCCATGGTGTCAAGGTGTATGCGATACTTATACGACACTTTACGAAACTTAGGGCGAGGTACCTAGGTGTGAAAATTTCATGTGTAACAATAGCCTTCTGGAGAGGCCAGGATGTAGGCGCCTTTAATGAGGCAGTGTTGGACGATGTATGGTCAATGCCATAATGACTCAAATTTTCCATGACTGAGGGTATCATAAGCAATATCGTAGGCAGGGACAAGGTATCCTTCGTTAAATGAGTGAAGGTTAACATGGTAGTTAAAGGTGGCCTTCGACCATTTTTTGGCTGCCTCATTGTTCTGTAATGAATACCGATTGTCTTCATCCAATGACTCTAAGTTTAGAAAGTGCTACTCCATTGGAGTAGTGTTAGGTAATAGCTCAATAACAATGTGCAATGTAGGAATTTCTCACTCGATGGGGAGAGTGGCTTCGACCCCATGTAAAATATGGAATGGTGTAAAAGCAATGGAAGTTTTAACTGTTGTGCAATAAGCCCATAGTGCTGAAAACAACATATGATGCCAATTGGTCTTATGTTTGTTGACAGTATGCTGCAACATGGTTTTGAGGACCTTGTTGACTGCCTCTACATATCCCTTGGAATTAGGGTAGTAGGGTGAGGAGAACTTGTGAGAGAAGCCTAACTTTGAGGAAAGTTCGACGAAGAGATCATTCTCAAAGTGTTTTCCGTGATCAGAGACTAGATGAAGTGGTACTCCGAAGTGGGAGATGACCCGATTAAAGAAAAAATGCATCACGGTGTCAATGGTGTTGTTGAAAGTAGGCATGGCTTCAGCCCATTTGATAAAGTAAACGACTGCCATGACAATGTACTTGTCTCCATTACTAGATGGAGGGTTGCAAGTCATGAAGTCAATGCCCCATTTGCAAAAGGGGCCGACAGTGATGACTAGGTGTAGAAGAGTAGGTGGCACTCGTGCTTTGTTTGCATAAAGATGGCATTTGTCACACTGTTTCACGGCGTGGATGTAGTCGTGGAACAATGTGGGCCAAAATTAGCCTGCTCGAATGATCTTCTGGATGGTGGAAATCCCTGAGAGGTGGCCACTGTAGGTGTCGCTGTGGAAATCATTCAAGACCCCTCGTCGATATAATATGTCATTGATAAGGATATATCGAGGGGCCTGATGGCAAATACATCGACAATCGTCTCTAGAGAGGTGAGACCCAAAATTCTATGTATGAAGGTAGACGAGAAGGTCACCATACCATGGGTCATCCGAGGGGATGTAGAAGAGGTGTTCATCGGGGAAGTCTATATTGACAGGTGAACTAGCAACATCTGAGGGAAATGTTGTGATGAGTTCAAAGAGGACGAGTTCTTTCTTGATTTTGGGAGTTGAAAAATCTAGGTCATACTCCTAAAGGATGATGATCCATTGGGAAAATTTACCATTAATTTTCTGTTGACTAAGAAAGTATTGCATGGGGTTGGAATCTGCCATGACTTTGGTAGTGCGAAGCAAGATATAATGACACAGTTTTTGGATTGCGGGGACAACTGCAAGGGTGAGTTTCTCTTCATGGTTGTATTTAAAGGGTGGTCCTGCAAGGTTTTTACTGATGTAGTAAATTACGTGCTCACGGCCATCATCCCCTAGTTGGACGAGAACTTCTGCTACTGAGACGGCTGAGGCCGATAAGTAGAGGTTGTAGTCACGATCATAGTCGGGTGGACTAATCAACGGGGCATTGGAGAGCACCACTTTTAAATCATCAAAATAGGTTTGGGCATGTTCATCCCATCGAAATGGGATATCATGACGCAGTAGGCGAAGAAAACCATGTGCACGAGTGGCGTAGTCGGGGACAAATTGTGGCAAAAAGTTGGCTTTGCCTTGTAGGCTCTGCAGTTGATGCAATTTCCAGGGTGGTGGAATTTTGGTAATGGCTTGGACTTTGAGGGGGTCCACACTGATGCCATGTTGGGAGACAATGAACCCAAGGAGGTGTCCAATGGTGATGTAGAATACACACTTGTGGGGATTCAAGCAGATATTGTACTGGCGACACCATTGAAAGACAACTCGTAAGTCATTTAGATGTTGTGTTCATTTCTTGGATTGAGTAGTGAGGTCATCCAAGTAAGCGAGGATGATGTGAGAGAGATCATGGAAAACATAGGTCATGGATCATTGGAACGTTGGACGGAGTTCTTGAGTCCAAAAGGCATGACACGATACACAAAATTACCCCATGGGCTGGTGAATGCCGTTTTATACTGATCTGTTAGGTGGATCTGTATTTGATTGTATCGAGAGAATCCGTCCATGAAAGACAAGGCCTCATGGTTGGCATAGTCATTGATAATTTAGTCAATGAAAGGTGTAGGAAAGTTGTCTTTGGGACAAGTGTGATTGAGATCATGAAATCTAGTGCAGACATGAATGGTGCCCTATTTTTTGTTGACAGGGATGGGGTTGGAAACCCATGACGTGTATGCGATGGGGCATATGGACCCGACATCATGTAGTTTGTCAATTTTGGCTTTGATGGCCGCTACTTTGGATGGGTGCAGTTGGTGTTTATTTTGTCGTACATGGGTGATATCAGGCCATGTGTCGATACGATGTTCGACAATAGAAGAATCAAGTCCAGGCATCTCTGTGTATGACCAAGAAAAAATGTCCCAGTATTCCTAGAAGAGAGATTTGTAAGATGTGAGTTCTTCTGGGGAGCATGTGGCGCCAATGGTAATTTCCTCTATGATTCCTGGTTTGGTGGAAATGTCAATTTTGATAGTGGGGGAAATCTTGGCCATGTTTTTGTCTTCAAAAGCATCGAGGGCAGGGATAGGGTTTTTGAACTAGTCTATATACCCCAATGGGATGAAATTCTTAGTTTTGATTGCACATATGGAGGCTTGACTATGAGGATCGAAGGCTTCCTGTGAGAGAAAGAGTGCTATGTGGTGGAGTGCATTCCATGGGCAATTGGGTGTAGTTATTTCCTTGAGGATATCTTCGTCACAATGGAAGGTGTGTGAATATAGGGGATCTGGGGAAGTAACCTTGGGGACTGTTATCATGTGATGGTATTCAGGTGGTGAAGTCATAGAGGAGGTATCATGAAGATGGTGTAATGGAGTGCTTGACATAAACCAAATGTCAAGATACTATGGGTTAAAAATTGTGGTCGGTCGTAATATTTCTGTGAGGAAATGAACCAAAGAATTAGGAGGATTTGGGAGAAAATCCTTATATAGGATTTCCATGAAACATGGAGGAGTGGGAAGTGACTTAGGCTTAGGAGAGAGAATATGAACAATATCTAGAGAGGGAGTAGGGGGAATCACTTGTATCGCAAGAAGAGAGGGGTTTGGAGCATTTTGAATAAGGGCCATTTGGCATCTTCTGTATTCAATGATCGTAGGACACTGGTATGTGAAATGATCAAGTGATTCACAAAGAGATCAAGGGCATCTCATCCATTCGTTGAATAAGGTTGTGACATAATGGATGTCGGTGACTCGAGTGCTTGATGTTGCAGATGGAGGGGGTTCTTGCTGAAATATTTGGCATACTGTCGTTAGTGTCTGTTGAAACTAAGGTAGCATAGGGAGATAGTGGGTGTAATGGCCATACTCCGAACAGATGGCCCATGCAAATTTGGTTCGCAGCCCTTTACTTCCTATAGTAGGGGACACGATGGTAGTACTAGATGTGCTGGATGAAGTGACAAGCGGTGTGGTTTCTCGAGGGAGTTGGATTAAATTGCGTATCTTGGGGAGAGAGGGACATCTATTGGTGGGGTATCTTTCTCTCTCACATAGTGCATGAGGAGGTTGAACTCGGAGAGGAATTGGAGCGATGGTCTCTTTCTTCTTTCGCCTGCCCCCAGTTGTGGTGATGGGGTTGGTAGGTGTGGTTGAAGGTGGTGCAGTTGGAGTGAGTATTGGAATATGCATCAGGATTCCCTCGGTTTGGGGAGGGAGGGATGGTTGAGGAACCATCTCAGGTGGGTAGAGATACCAAATTGGAATAGAAAGCACCATTTTAGGAAGGGTAAGCATTGCGGCTACCTGGAAAGCTTGTACGCCCAGTGGGGGGTAGAAGAAGGGGATTTGTGTAATGTATTGGGGGACTGTCTCCCAAATCAGGATGTGACCACGGGGGAGAGTGAAACCAGGAACAAGTGGTGTCAAAGGGTTCTCAGGGGGTTCCTGAGGTAGGGTTTATGTGACTAGTGGGACGTCAAGGAGTGAAAAAGACTCGATAGGATTAATGGTATCTCTAGTTTCCATTCCATCGAAAGATATGAAACACACTTGTGTTGAGGGATGTATGAGAGGTGGGGCTCCATGGTATGTCTCTAGCAAGGATGGGTCATTGAAAATTCTGGGGCCCATCTCGATGAGTGGGTAGGCGTCAGAATTAGTGTGGATGAAAGGTAGGATGTTATCAATGTTGGAGGAAGGGTTGGGCTTGTAATGTGAGACTTGGTCGATGGTGATGATCTTCCCGTTGTGGGGGAATATCATCATTCAAAACACAGAAGAGGCCACAACCTTCATAGCATACATGTAACTACGTCCAAACAAGATGTTGTAATCGAGTGGGGCATCGATAATCTCAATGTCAATAAGAATGGTTCTTCCCCCGAGTTCAATGGGGACATTTTGAAAGAGCCCTTTAGGAGAGGATGGTCGTCCATCAGAAGCTCTTAAAGTGATGGCAGATGGTATTTTCTCGTGGGAGCCAAGTTTCTACCATATGGTTTTGGACATGATGCATGTGGATGCACCTTCATCAATGATGCATCAATGAACTGTGATGTTCTGAATTTTAATTGGTATATGGAAAGCTACCAAAGCGAGGAGATAAGGTTCCCCAAAATCTAGATCAAAAGTGATGAGTCTAGTATCAGCAGGGTCGACTGCCCTCAAGGCGGAAAGCAATAATTTCCATTGAGTGGGATAGGTTTGGAGGACTTCCAAGACTGACATGGCTACTAGAGATTGTGCCAAGTCATCAACCAGACTGTAATTGTGTGCTACCCTAACCTAAGGGTTGTTGAAATTCCGTCGTAATGGGATGCAAGGAATACAAAGGGGTGGTTTAGTGCTAGGGCGTGGAATCATCAAAGGTTTCCCAACTGTAACTGGAACTGTTTGCGAAATGGTGGGGGTAGATTTAGGGGGTGCATTGTATTGATGTCTATGTGTTTGTAGGAGAATTTATTCTTCTCTAGTGAGGAGGATAGTGCGATCTGCCAGATTCCTAGGCTTTTGATACCGTCCCATCTATGGTGGGGTAGGGTGTACTTCTTGCTAAGTATTCATCACACCTTGATGTGGAGCATGGTTTTACAATACCACTATGGGTGGTTGTTGCAAATATTGTTGTGGGGCTTATTGAGGAGCAGGCGACATTGGAGGATGTGGCACATTCATGGAATCTTTCATCCATTTGAAGTCGACGATTTGGGGGCAATGGTGAGTATAATTACCATGCTCACCGCAAAGGGCACAAGGGAAGTTCATCCGGAGGTTGTTGTTCTTCCTCTCTTGGAGTTTGTTGTTATTTCCCCCTTGGGGGTTCTGGTTCCCCTGATTCTGGTTTCCCCTAGCAGGTTGGTTCTATTGGGGGTTGTTTCCAACTGGTCTTGAGTTATTATTGTTTCATTTTTTCCCTTTCTTTTTGGCATTATTCGACTGATGGGCCAAATTTTCCATATTTAGTTGTTCAAAATTTTGAAATTGCTGAATGGGAGAGGGCTGAGAAAAGTTAACCCCAGTGTGTGGTTGTCCTTGTTGAGGAGAAATGGGCTGTGGAGGACCATGAAATGGAAAATATGGATTATTTTATGGTAACTATCTGTAGGGTACATAGGAAGGCATATTGATTTCACTCATGCTCAGGGTGTAATCTGGGGTAGAGGGGGTACCAGAACTTGGTTGAACTACAAGGCGCATCATGGGTGCAGATGCGGGTCCACTCATGGGTGGAAGGGGAACAATAGGGTAAGGTTGTTGATAAGGGGGAGGAGGGTAATAAGGGGGTCCTCCATACACTGGTGGATGTTGGGGTGTACCGTACATAGGTGGTGGTTGGATGTATGGATTGTGGTGTGTTATGGTAACAATCAATCCATCTGCTGAGTGAGACATCCCAGGTTTGTCCTCGCTGAATGGTACGGGTATCGGGGAATTAGGTAGTACTGTATATAAGTATCCTGACTGTGAATAAATGAGGTCATACTGTTGATCCTTGGTGATGGCTTCCTCTTCACTTTAGGGGAAGGTAGAGGCCACATCTTTGGCAAGGAGAGGGACGAGTGGTCTGAGAAACCAATCAAGGCATTGTTGTTTGGTGGTTTCTGCTTTGCATAAACCGCATCGCCGACGCCATTCATGAATGTGGTCGGTGATATGTGTGGCTAAGGTTTGTTTAAAATCAGAGAGAAGTTCTAGACCATTTTCATGGAGAATTGGTAGTTGAAATAAGGTAAAAAATGTTTTGGGCAGTGATTCAAAAGTCACATGGGACCTTGGTTTTTCATCTACATAAAACTTGGTTGATGGGCCTATGAGTGTGCACTGAAATAACCTTAATCAGACATATTCATCCATGATGTTGTTTGAAGAGCACCATAGGTGGAAGGTCATGACATGGTTGGCAAGATCTTCTCCCGCCTTTCCTTCAAACTTGGGAATGTCCGAAGGTAGTTTGGTAGGCATTGCAGGCCATGTGGGGTCATGCAATATAGGATCATTTGTGAGTTTGCTCAGATCCGATATGTTGAGGGAGGAAAAATATGGCATCTGGAGTGGTGATGGAGGATTAGTTATAGCCATGGTATGAGGGGTTTGTGTACCTGACCCGTTAGTGGGGTTAGGTGGAGTTGTACTTCCCCCTTGGGAAGAAGTTTCCCCCCCTCTTCCTTATAAAGGAGAGCTAGTGGATGTTTGACCTTGGGAAGTGGACCCAAGGAGAGTGGAAGCAATAAATGTTGATCCCAATATAGTAACAGTCACAAGGGTGTGAGAGGGTTGGGTCAATGAGCTGGAGAGACTAGGAACTCCTCCTAGAAGAGGAGGGAGGTTTTGCAAGCATCTGAAACGACAGGGATTCTATGGGTACCCTATGATGTCTGACTAGCAAAGTGAATGTGTGTGAATGGTGATGAGAGTAATAAAATGAACATGAGTTTTTTTATAATTTTAGACCTTAACAATATATCTCACAATCGTATGTAATCACAAGAGCATCATACATAAATCAATTAAAAATAATCATACATGTGGGTAGGTGGATTTTTTCTGAGAGGGAGAACAAAGAAAACAAGTGCTCGTGTCCTAAAAAGATGTAACGTCCTTCCTCTCAAATAGCACTAGACCTTCCAATAGCACTCAACAGTGGGGTCTAAAGCCACCAGAAGAGGAACTAGTGAAGGATGAAACAATCAATTATAATGAGGGGTAGAGGGTGCATATCTCGAAAGAGCTAGCGATATTTCCCAATAGCCACACAAAATCCGATAAAGGTGCAATTGCAGCCCACAATTTCCACTTGGGTAGATGTCCTAAAATTTGGTCACTAGGTACCTCGGTCAAAGTGCGACATTTAGATTTTCATCCTCAAAAATGGGTCACAGGCTGGATCCCATCCAAGAGGTGGGTGCCTCAAGGGGGGATGCACAGAACAATCGGACCTTGGCCTTCGACCCTTCATGGGTATCTCCCTGCCTTATGGTGTTAGGAACACTTGACTTGGAGGATTTTAATGTTCCCTATTTGTCAACTTCTACTGTTTGAAGATGTGAGAACCAGATAATGGGGGGTTATTTGGATGCCTATCCCCAAGATCCTACCTAGAATAAAAATTTCTTTTGGCACCTCCTGTGGAGGAAAACTTAGTGAGTTTTTATAAATTGTTTAGATGTGGTTGTTTGAGAGATTGGGGGTGTGAACCAATCTCATTTGAATTAAGTGGGAGTGGATAATTCCTTCAAGAAATAGTGGGGCATTTCAGATTCCCTTTGGAAGAAACCTACTTCAACCTCCACAATTCGAGATGAAATTATGTGAGTGAGTAGTGACTTTGTGTGTGAGAAAGTGATAAAATGTGCCAAATTTTTAATAAGTTAGGTGTCACCTTGCAGCATGTGGACTTCATGTGGTCCTTACAAGTATTGATTACCTATCTTACTAGATGCCATTGGTACAACCTTGCAGACTTTTAAAGTCCCTAAAGAAATAGCATGTGGACATGTGGATCCTTTACTAATACTTTAAACTCCCTAATGTGATTTTAATCTAAGAAAGCTTCAAAATACTATCCTAGATTGCAAGCATGTGGGCATGTATGGGCCCTTACAAATTTAAGAGTTCAAAAAAGAAACTAAGAGGAGAACCTAGGGGGGCTTTGTCCTCTACTAAAGATTTTGTTTTAAGGGAGATGGAATCTTTGCTCAATCATTTTTTTGATTCTCAAGATCACTCTATGGTGCGAGAGAAGAGCATACTCGATGATTGAAGTTTTATTTCTGGTCCCAGTGCAAGTGTTTATATATGTGATAGTGAATGATTCCAACTTAGTTTTTACAATCAAAACAAGCCATCCATGTGGCAACTCAAAGAAAAAAGAGGAAAAAATATGGTTTTTAACCCCCTAAGTGCCTATGTTTTGACTAACCCTTCATGTGGAGAGGGAATCTAAGTGTGGTGCATATTACAAATTGCATGAAATCAATATTTATAAGGCTAGGGGCCGTCCAAACATCACAAAAAAATCTTATAATGTTGGATTTATGGACAAATGCGTGGGCTCTAGCTTAGACAAAGGCGCATCATGCATGTGGTGCCAATGCACATATAAACAAGGACCTATTGGTGCACCGTGCGTAGAATGCGCTTGAAAACACAATGTTGTTGGCGCACGTGCTCTGAAGACGTGCCTATGGGTTGGAAAACTTGCACACATTTTGATACGTGCTCGAGAAGAAAAAATTAAATAAAATTCTCTTATTCCATCTCTAAATTCAACTTTTTGTAGGTAGGCTTTGGCTGATTATGAACCTTGCAAGGTAAATAGATTAAAAAGAAGTGCTCAAACAACCCAAATAGGGAGGAAATTGATACATTATCCCCAATACGATTGCCAATCTGTTGTACCCTTTTCGCCACTTGAATGAGCAAAAGAGGGACACCTACAAGTCTAGTTGAGTGAGTTGAACATGACAGAAGTTAGTGCAAGAATTAGACACATCCAGCACAAGAAATGAATAAACAACTAAAGAAACAAAACTACAATGCATAAGGAAATTAGAACCAAAATCAACCAAAAAATTGACTAATATTCATGCCACCAATGGATAGATTGTATTAGTGGGTAAACACGAAAGAGAAAGGGAGACTTATGGGTCCCCTCTTCCTCCAAGGGAGGGCTCTTGGATCCCTTATGTGATATCTCTTCTTACAATTAGAAAACTAAAAAGGAAATGGTCAAGAAATCCAAAGCTCATTCCCTCAAGAGGTGAGGAGAATGGCTCAATGAAATGATGCTAGTATGCTCCAAAAAGGAAAGAGGTTCCTTGTAGGAGAATAGAGGTAGCATAACAATACAAATAGATTCTTGAATTCATAGTGCACCCATGGCCTCTTTTTATATCAAATATTTGAGGCATTATCCAACTGGTCTTTAGTGTGACCAAGGGGCCCTTTAGGTCACCCTTATGTCTTTGAACAACCCTCCACTCAGATTAAGCTCAGATTTGAGGGTCAAATTGACTTGGGAGATGAATCAGAAGTGGGTGACCGATCGACAAGAACCATAAATTTAGCGTTCTCAGGAATGCACTCTTTTATCGTACACAGTCCCACCTCGGGTGCATGTGCGCTATTCTGACGTTTCGGACCTAAGCATGTGCGTGCGTCTCCTATAGTTCTTCTATGCATGTTAATTTTTTAACCAATTGTATAGTTTGTGCCTTTCTGGAAATTCATTTTTCAAGTTGTGGGTGAAATAATAGGTGTTTGGAGATGTTGTATTCCTATAACCATTTGCGGATGAAATTTCAGTGATAACATTTATCATACATCCTAGAGAGATCATCAACCACCACATTTTCCTTGCCCTTATTTTAGATAATATCATAGTCATAGCCTAAAAATTGTGTGAACTATTTTTGTTGCTCTAGAGAGGACAAATTTTGTTCTAAGAAATATTTCAAGCTACAGTGGTCTGTTTAATCTAGAAATGACTCCCTATGAAGTAAGGATGCCACATATCAATTATATGAAGAATAACCAACCTGTCCTTCTCATAAGTGGATTCTCCCAAGTTTCTATTGCACAATTTCTTGTTGGTGAAGGAAATGGGGCATACCTATTGCATTAACATATCCCTAATCCATTTTCATGAGGTATCACATTCTAAAACAAAATTCTTGTTGAAGTTAGGTAGGACAAGGACTAGTACTATACATAACAACTTTTAAAGCATGAAAATCATGTTCAACCTCCTTAGTCTAACTAAAGGCATTGTTTTTTTGTAGGGTGGTGAGAGAAGTGGAAATTTTAGCATAGTTTTATAAATAATTCCTATAGTAACCCACGAGGCCAAGAAAACCACACAAGATTTTGAGGGTATTGGGATGAGGCCAATATTTCATTGCCTCTATTTTCTTGGGATCAATAGGAACACCCTCTCCACTAACAATGTGGCCCAAATATTAAACTTTTGAAGAACCAAAAGAACATTTATAATGTTTTAGGAATAATTTTTTATGACATAGGATTTGTAATACCCAATGCACATGCGCCACATCTACCACCCAAGCTTTGTTGTAGACCAAGATATCATCAAAGAATACTATGACAAAAACATAGAAGGGGATTAAATATGTGGTTAGTGAGGATCTTAAAGGTGGAAGGGGCATTGCAAAGACCAAAAAAAAGTCACCAAAAAGTCATAATGAACTTCATGAGTGTGGAAAGTTGTTTTAGGAATATTACCTTCCTTCATGCAAATTTGGTGATAACCAGAGTGAATATCAAGGTTGGTGAAGAATTGTGCTCCACGTAGCTCATCTAAGAGATCATCAATGACTGGAATGGGAAATTATGTTTGAATTTCAAGGTTTTAAGAGATAAAAAATCATGAAACATGTTCCAAGTTCCTTCTTTTTTAAGAAGCATGGAAATCATAGAAGATTTGGGACTGGTACTAGAACAAAGGATATCGATAGCCAATAGATCTTGTACAATATTTGCAATTTCATTCTTTTTGGAAAAAGGATGATCGTATGGGCACACATTGGGTGGTAAGATATCATGAAGTAGTGGGATGCTATGATCATGCTCTATCCATGAGGGTGGTAATCCTCAGGGATGTTCAATGACATGTTGGTGTTTTTCCAATACTAACTGCAAATTGGGATAGACTTGATAAGAAGTGTTCTCAAAGGCTTGAATATCATGGAAGTGTGAAATAATGACAAATGACCCTTTTTCATAAGCTTTTCCATAGGGTGGAATCTTATTATTTCCAGAGATCCTACATTGATACCTTTGAACATGTAGGAATTGGCATCCTTATGGAACTCATGTATAATTCCAAGAAATCCATGGTGATGGGTCCTAATATTATTAGCCATTAAACACCCAAAACAATATCAAAACCACCCATTTCAATGTAAAACATGTGATTTTTTGGTGAATACTTACCCATTTGAAGTGTAAAACTTTCATAGTGTCCACCACATTTCATAGATCCCCCATTAAAAATCATGATTTGAAAGTTGTTAACAACATGGATATATCAATGTGTTTCTTAGGAAACATTACGATGAATGAAATTATGGGTGTTTCCATTGTCAATTAATACAATGATCTTCTGATACTTGATATAACCAACCAACTTTGGAGGAAAAGAAAGAATGGTCAAATCAAGAAGGGGGATTTATGGTTATTCACCGTATTGGTTAGGAATAACAACTTCCTCAATGATGGGATGGACTTTATCCAAAATTATTCCATCAATTTCATTATTAGAAATGACCATAAATAATTTATGTCCCTTAAATTTATGCCTCGGATAATATTTCTCATCACTATTGTAGCATATACCCTTAACTTGGTGTTCCACTATTTCCACCCATGTCAATTTATGGACCTTAAGGGGTGGGGTAGGCTATTGAGGAGCCACCATATTTGGGTGGAGATGTGAAGGAAAGTAAGAATATTTGGACTAAGGATAGGATATAAATTGGGCATGATGAGCAATATCAGTGGCCTCCAACCAAGTAACAAGGTGTTTCATCTCTACATGAGTTGTTATTCCTTCCTTAAGACCACTAATAAATCATTGCTTAAAAAAATTATTAGTGATTTTTTTTATTCTAACAACTAATTTTTCAAAATAATCAATATGTTATTCCACCATTCCTATTTGGCACAATTTGGTAAGCTAGTCCAAAAATTTGGTATCTCTGATGAATCAAGCAAAAGGGTTTTCACAAACTACCTCCATGTAGTGATCCCTGCATATGATTTCTTATGCCATTTCCATCATTGCTAATGTTCCCTATATAGATATAGGACACCTATGTATAGTTTAAATAGCTCATATTCTATGTCATGAAGGGAAAATTAGTTCCCCATTTGGTCAATCCAAGCAATCATATTTGACCCATCAAATTTATTCAGATCAATTTTAGGAAAGTGGGGCATTAGAGTGTGGGAACAATAAAAAAAATGAGAAGTTATGATTGATAACTTCTTCCTCCTAGATGTGATTAACCTTATGTAATCCTTCACCAAAATCATTGTCATCCTCCTTAGGCTTACCTTTCATCTTCACAATTTGATCAAAACAAAGACTGACTTGTGTAGTGAGGGAAGGCATATTGATTTCCATTTTGATAATTGATTGGGCAAGAGACTTCACTATTTTTTTTACATCCTCCATGGATGACATGATGTGGGTGTTTGTCATGGGACCACTAGGTAAATTGAAGAGGTTATTCAAGAGGTATCCTAACATGATTAGTTTCCCAAGGGGAATTTGTTGAAGGGGGACACAAGAAATGGTGTCAATGGGTATAGAAAAAAAAAATATTTACTACAGAGTGATACCATGGAAATCAACACCGCAAAAGGATTTTGTTAATCTAGGTCTCTCGTAATGGTGTTGGAAAGACCCAAACTCTTTTTTTAAATTGTATGGGAGTATTAATCCATCTTGTGTACTATAACATTGATGAAATTCCCAAATTCTTAATATTGTGAAATGTGTATGAATTTTATTGCTTGTGCACTGCAAAAGCTAGGGTTTGCAGGAAGAGGTTAGGATTTGCAAGGTCCTACGGATATAGAAGCATCAAGTGTTATATCTCTTCGATATACTAGAGGTTTTCCAAAAATATTACACAGTCGAATATTTAACAACACCAACTAAGGTGGATAGACTATACCCTTAGCGTACTACATGATTCCTTGGTAAGTGAGAGTGATCTCCTTGAGTGTTATTCTTAGTGTACTTTAGCAATAATATGACCAGTAATTGTTATAATATCATGGAAGTGCTCATTTTACCATAGACAATATCACTATTATCACCCAACCATAGGCCGAAGCCACCCTCCAAGCACCTTAACCTTGACAGAGAATCACTCCGGAAGCAAACCCTAGGCTAGATAGCCAAACAAATGGTGGCACACCTTTCTCCAAGGATAGTGCACCAAAAAAAACCTAATCAGATAGTCCAAACCATAACCAAGAGATAGTCCAAGCCAAAATGTAATTTGCTAATTGCAGCAGCTGCAATGAAAGCTTTCCTCCGAACTTGCGCACAAACTGGCTAACTGCAATGCGCACAAGTGAGCTCTGTAGTTCTGAGAATGCCTACCAGAATGAAGACTGTCCTCCTGTATTTATACTAATTCTAGATAACTGCCTAGGTCAAATTCTCATTTTGGGTGCCTATTTACTTAGTATATAATATTTCTTCTGGCCGAATTCATCTCTTGGAGGCTAATAACCTAATATAAATTATCCTCTTGAGCCGACTTGTCTTCTAGGATTATTAGCCAACTCATTAGGGTTTCTTATTTCTTCCCATAATATTCTATTCTCGTCAGGTTTACATGTGGAGGTAGATACCTCCTGCAGCTACCATAATATCAATAATCCCTCCTAGCTAGGGAGGTATTGAAGACAATGGTCTTGAGCACAAACATACCATTGAATCAGTAGCATCATCATAGTCGTACAGACTATCTCAAGATATGAGCAACATCATCATTATCAATGTCATCAACTGCATCATCTCTCGAAACCATACTCCATATGAGTAATCAAACATGATGCTGGATAAGTTACTCACTCCATAGAGTGACACAAGAACCATATGTCCTAGAAGAATAGATGTCCTATACTATTTTCCATTTGAGAAATTTTTGTCCACTAATCATCCATCTAGCTGATAATCATTTCCAACACTGTTGATAGTCTTCAAGGAAATTGGAACAATATCATTTAATAGAACAAAACAATGTCTATCCATTGTAGTACACAACTACAATCTAGTGGTACACTACTGCACCAAGTAGCACACAAATACTTGATCAATGACATATAATCACAATCAGTGGAACACATACACCACAGTAGAATACATATACTGTCCAAAGACATATAGTCTCCATAAAAATCATCTGATATCAACCTGGACATAAAACATTGTTATGATATAAAATGAATCATTTGGGTCATTCTTCCAGTCACACCTGTGAGATCTGGAAGAGAATCTGCCCTCAAAATGTCAAACATCAATGATGAGCTATCTAGACTATTCTTCTCAAGAAAGGAAGAATAATTGTCTTGATTTATGAGCCTAGACCATTCCTCTGACACTAAACAAAGTGCAACTTGGAGAGAATGAATCTTCCCTAGGGAATGACTATCCGGACCATTTCCTAAGGAAATGAATGTCCTGCACCAACCTCCAAAATAGACCATTCTTCGAAACTGCTCACAAGTTTGAACTTCTAAAGAATGATTGTCCGACGAGGTGGACCAGTCTTCTTGATTAACCATCAATAAGAGAGACTGTCCTAGACCATTCCCCATGTTAAACACAATGAGAAATCATTGTCTATGGTACATCAACAATCGATCGAACCATTTTCATTACAAAAATGACCATTCAATTTGGACCATTTTTTGAACTGGAAAATGCCCGTCCATCATAAATCTCAACCCACTTTCTGAACTAGAAAGGAACTGCTCATCCTGGACCATTTTTTGAATTAAAAAATGGTTGTCCATAAATCAATAACACATCAGTGATCCCTCCCAACCTAGGAGTCATCTCTTCCTTTTTCAATAAGGAAGTTGTCTCCACGAGCTCCAGCTTGAGTATGCAAAGTCTTTCATCTTGGACATAGGCTTTACCAAAATATCTGCTTATCTGCTCATATGCGGAGATATATATTGGAGAACCACTTCTCTTTTCTGGACTTCATCACGGAGAATGTAATGCTTTATCTCAATGTACTTCGATCTTTCTAGAACACTGGTTTTCTCGGAAGGCTTCATATAACTTTGATCATTACAGTATATCATAGTTGAATTCAGCTCTTTTGTTTCCTGGTAGCTCATAACATCGTGGCAAGGCTCAAACTGGAACATATCCATGTGGCACTTCTTCTGTCATCATGAGATCTTTGTCATGGATTGGCAATCCATCATCTTGATCTTTTGAGTAATCATTATGATACAATATATCTGTTATAGAAATTCTTCACCATGTTTTTGTTGTGCATTGAAGGTTCTCCACCAAGTTGTCTTCTTCCATCTGCATACAAGGGTCTCTTTCTGGTATACCTCAAAGCATTGAGGTTGCTCTACATACACTCTTTGTTCAATTATTCTAGAGAATAGTCTTTGCATTCATCTGATGTCAATTCCAACCTATGGATATTGCGAATGATATAATGGCTCATGTAGAGATATATCTGGTTTACTTGAACAAGTAATCATCGTAGTCTTCTCCCTCCATATGGGAGAACCTCTAGTTCTGGATCTCGCAATGCTTACATTCATAAGTTTTTCATACACTGTTCTTCATCACAACTTTCAATACCTCTTCTTGATTGATTTTGGTGAGTTCATATTAGGCTGGTAATCTTGTGATTCTTGATACAATGACTGGTTGTTCTGTCTTCTCTTTCTTTCTTGGAATCTTCATGTTCTTCCTCATGTTTCTCTTTAGATATTGGGTCCATGGATTTTTCTATCGATTCCATGCTTTGAAGATTCCATCTTCTTCCTCTCATCATAGGACCAGGAATACTTTAAGGATTCTTTTTGAAGAAGGCTTCTTCTAAAGTCAAACTGAACACATACTGCTTTTCATGGCTGCTACCATGGATATATACTTTATCATGTTCAATGGATCATACGATTAACTCCCTCCTAAACGTTGCTTCATGTATGAATGCATGCTCTTCTTTTGGTAATATATAATTGACTCCCTCCATCTAGAAGATTCCACGCTTCCGTCTACATCCTTATTTCCTTCTGCAAGGGGTTACAAATATTTTTCCAATGTCCTCTTGATTGCTGACTTCTTTTTGTCTTTACTTCTTCTAGGTTTCTTTCTGATTTCGGCTTATCTTGCAGCTTGTTTTACAATCATAGTGATAGCAGTCCTTATCTTGTTGTTCTTCCATAAGTATAGTTTATCTTTGAACATATTTTCTTCTAAGAAATAGATATGCAAGATATGTACCAAAAACATGGTATGTACAAGAACTATGAAGAGTATTGTTAGCTTGTCTTAGAAGAAGAATTATGTTTTGTCCTACTTGGATTTCTTTGAGGGTTCCCTTCCTTTGACAACTGATGCCTTGTGTGTTTCCTTCCTAGAGCCAAAATTATTTTTGTTCCTGAAATCCTTGAACCTTGCTGTGAAGGCTTGATCATTGTACTTCTTTTGGGGTTTCTCTTTTGCATTGATCCTTGATTCTTCTTGAGCACATCAAGTCCAAATTTCTTCAAATGTAGGATACTCCTTCCTTATGTTCATGCCTGTGGAAAATGCATCCTACGTCTTGGGACAACCATTGAGTACTATGTTTACCGATTCCTTCTCTAAAATGATTTCTTCAATAGCTTGTAGTTGATCTCTTAACTGAGATATTCTCACAAAGTATGATGTTATGCTGTCATCATCATTCATCTTCATGTCACGGAGCTCATTCTTCAGATTCATTACTTGTCCAATGTTTCTGACTGAGAAGAGGTTTGTTAGGGAAATGTACATCTTCTTCGATGAGTCAGGATGGGAGATGTAGGGTATAAAGTGGTCTTTTATAGAGTCCACTATGATACTCATGGCATTGATGTCATCGTCTTTGAACTTCTCCATAACTGCAACGTTCTGCAGTTCCTTCTCTTTACCTTCTTCAAATTTAGGTTCCATGATCTTTCCTTTCACTATATCCAACACTTTATTCTTGGAAAGGATGAGGTCAATCCTTTTCTTCCATGATCTAAAGTTAGAAGCTCCATCTAACTTGTTTTCTGACTTCATAGAGTAAGTCATGGCTTCTTTGACTTGGTCAACCCTAGATTTGACCAAAAACTCAAACTTGACGTCTTGTCTTGCTGAGAGTACCAGGAGATGCGCTAGGCTAGGGTGCACTGCTCTATCTAGAAATTAGGTCAATACCTTCATTTAAGGTGCCTCAACAAGAGGGTTAGGGTTTCTGCAACTGCACCTGCTAGTAACCCTAGCGGTAGTGCTTTGGTGACTACTCCTGCTAGAAACCCTGGCGACAGTTCTTCAACGAGATTAATATCCTTATGGATATGCTCCCTTCCAGTGGTTAGACTAAATGAAGGAGGTATGGGCCCATAACCTATTAGAATATGATGGATGTTCTCGTTTTACCATAGACAATATCACTATTTTCACCCAACCATAGGCTGAATCCACCCTCCAAGCACCTTAACCTTGACAGAGAATCACTCTGGAAGAAAACCCTAGGCTAGATAGCCAAACAAAGGGTGGAAGACCTTTCTACAAGGATAGTGCACCAAACAAGAGATGATCAGATAGTCCAAACCATAACCAAGAGATAGTCCAAGCAAAAATGTAATCTGCTAGCTGCAGCAGCTGCAACAACAACTTTCCTCCAAACTTGTGCACAAACTGGCTAACTGCAGTGTGCACAAGTGAGCTCTGTATTTCTGAGAATGCCTACTAGAATCAATACCAGCCTCCTGTATTTATACTAATTCTGGCTAACTATCTGGGTTGACTTCTCATTCTGGGTGCCTATTTACTTAGTATATAATATTTCTTCTAGCCAAATTCATCTCTTGGAGTCTAATAACCTAATATAAATTATCCTCTTGAGTCAACTTGTCTTCTAGGATTATTAGCCATCTCATTAGGGTTTCTTCTTGCTTCCCAAAATATTCTATTCTCATTAGGTTTACACGTGGAGGTAAATACCTCCCACAACTACCATAATATTAACAATAATATCATGTAATATTGGTTTTAGGTGTGCATAGGGGGTCTCCGATATAATTGAAGGTATATGAAAGAAAATTCTATATACATGTGTTGTCTAATGTGATACTACTTGAAGGGGTACCAATAGAGGTTACAAGGGTGTCCAATCGGATGATGCCTCTTGTATTTTATTTGTTTATTCTACCCTAATAACACATTTTTATGCTAAATGATAAATCTTTGTGTTATTTAAAGATGTTGGAACATGTATCTAGCCTAAAACAATTCTTTTAAAATTGGAGTGTGTGTTGGCACATGAAAGTGCTTTGATACTACTTGTGGTGTTCCTTGTTAACTGAAACAAAATATTCAACAAAACGAGTAGAATATAGATGCAAAAATAAATTAAACATAGAAATATAGATTGGAATATAGTAGCGGAAATAAAATAATAGAACCATAATTGGATGATAGCACAATACGAAAAGGTACTCAAAACTGGCTGCAATGTTCACCTATCTCATCAAGGGGGAAACCTACAATATGAGTAGAGATCCAACTATAATAGTATTCACTTAACAACCCATTACATAACGTCTACTACTATATATATCTTTTAATTGACAAAAACCCTAACCATCTAATGGACCTCCATTAATGAGGCCTAAACCACTAACTAGTGAACCTTCTTTAATGAGGCCACTTACATTTATTGAGTTCACATTATACTACCTTGTGGGTTCTTACTTAATATACATGTCCCTCAATACATTAAGTAACAATATTTTCCACTAACTATGTAAGTTAGTATGGACCCTAATAACCACCTCTTATTTAGATATTCTAGGGAGGAGGGGGTGATCCTGTGAGGTTTTCCTTAGAAAAAAATGTAATATTGTGTAGACATGAACATTGTGATTTGTGTTATGCCATGTGGTCCTCTTATTGTAAGCACCATATTGTAAATTGATAATTTTGATGTTCATATTCTTTGTATAGATCCCAAGGCCAAGTCTTGACTAAACAATGGTAGGACTTAGACTTCATTTGATATCATGTTTATATTTCTTAGGTACCATCTAGTGATGTCATCATGGTAAAAATTTTATTCAAAAGTTAAAACAATGAAATGATATGATTATCATAAAATTGGTTGGAAAGAATAGAGAGGGCTATGATGCGATACAAAAGGAAGTAAGGATCCCAAGGATTCCTTTCCATGTATCACTTGAAGAACACTCATGTAATTTGTTTAATATGACATATGAATAACTCACACCTACATTGACCTAGAGGTAGTCTTAATGGTAAGTGTTATTTTTTTCATTCTTTTAAAGGATTGACCCATGAATGTGCTTATTTAATATTTAGTATTCATGAGAGGCCAAACTCATTTAATTGGTCTGGGAAAAGAAGATATATAAAAAGAGAAAGGGATTTCCTAGAGGGATTTGAAAAAAAATGATGTAAGTGTATCAAGACTTGATCAGAGAAGAAACTAGAAAAAGAAGAGAAAATAAATACAAAATTAAATTTTAGCTAGAGGCTTATGAGGAAATATGGAAAGAATGGTATCTCTTAATATTGGAGGCTGAGAAAAAATGAGTAATACACCACAACAAATTTGTACTTAGGGTCAAACTTGAGTTCTATATTATAGAAGAGGTTTTATGCCTAGTGCTCCTCAAAATGTTGATAAGATCCATGTGTCTCTTCTTATCTATTTGAATAATGGGGTAATAAGATAAGAGGTTCCAAAGATAGTTGGATTTGAGGATATCTAATAACTTCCTCTAAAATTATGTAATCTCTCTAATGGAAATTGAAACATAGTTTTGGTCTTCAAAATGAAACTGTGATCTCAATTTGTGAGGTGTCATAAATTGGTAATAATGCATTGGATCTCATAATAGGTCAAACATGAGAAAATGAGGGGTTAGAGTGATTTGAGGTCTCTATTTTATGGTTTACATATTTATTAATCATGATGTGTGTGACGATAAATCTCCATCCTTAGCTTATGAAAACAAACTATGAATTGCTCAATATAAACACAAAGGCTATGAGATAGTTATCCCCTAAGATAGCTCAAAGTGATAATAGAATTACTCTCAATATTGAGATAAGTAAATAAATAATGATTAATTTTTAAGGAACCCCATCATAACTAACCTTGACCTACGATTGAAGGTTGGGTGTTGCACCCAAGGGATAAACATGACTCCTATCCAATATGAGCTTTCTTTCCATATGGCATTTTTGGACTTTGCCTTTCAAGTATTTTAGTTTCTAAAGTTCTATTCTCATGCTTGCTACACAAAATGACCTTATTTTTTTACATAAAATGCATTTCATATATCTATAATATTAATTGTCAAAGAAATCTTATTCAAAAATAATAATGAAGTCCTGGAAAAAATTTCTTACTTAATGAATTCCAAGTATACCATAGGTTTTATCTTTGAACCTCCTCTATAATTGATTTATGGATATCTCTTTTATATCATATAGGATGAAGTGTAGAGATGCTAGAAGGTGGAATATTGTCAATATTTAATCCAAAAGTATGTAAAAGAGGCTTAACCTTTGCATAGTAATAGTCTTGGTAGTCCTTCTTAGCCAAATCTATGGAAGTTTAAAGTGTAAGAAAATGATGCTATGCTTGAAACTAGAGTTAATTTAGTAACAAATATTGCACATGAAAATAAAAATGTGAAATGATACCCTAGTGATAAAAAGATAAACCTCAAACTTTGCAAAACTAATAGCATGAGGGATTAATTTATTGAATCTAGTGAGCATAGAAATACAGACTCTATTAAGAATACAACATTTTATTTGCCTATGAAATCTCATATTTATATAGTAAATTTGATGATACAATTGTGAGAAAAATTATAATATTAAATTCAATCTATTTAAAAAAATAAAAATAATTTGTGTTTAAAAAATTAAGACCATATATATGATGATTCTTTTTATTAACATCTATTAAGGTCAATTTTGGTTTGTCGGGCCTTAAGAAAAAATGGTAAGGAATTACTTGGTTTGTTTTAGAATTTTATGTCTATGCTTGAAAACATTGAAAATAAGAGTTCCTAAATATCCATAGTTTTGATGAGTTAAAGGGTTAGGAAGTTCAATATTGTTATAAATATTTTGAACTTGAGATCTAATGTGTGTATGTAGGATCTTCTAAGAGAAATTGTTTTTCATCCTCCACATTAGCATCACAAATATGACAAATTATTTCATCCATCGGTGTTTTGGGAATTGGTCAAGGCTCTATTTCGTTATGGATCTTATGAGAGTTTGTTCTTATTTTAGAAATTCTAATTTTCTTCTTTATGTTGGTGATAGCAAAAAGATAATTTTCATCTTCTAGATTAGGGTTAATGACCTCTTTATAATATCTCAATTTCCTCTTATCATCAAACTCTTTATCTCAGCACAATTTATCCTTAAATTTAGATATTACATAGTATTATTAATATCATCAATACTCTACATAGTGATGTCCTCCTCTATTCTCCAATTGTTTAGCCAAGAATTGACATCTTTATGCCAACCCCTCTTAAGTCACATGTGGATTTGACTAGAGTTTGAAGCAATCTTAGGAAGTCTCTTGTATTTCATGTTAGTTGTCTTGGGCTTGTACATTAGGTACCTAGTCATAGCCATACTATCAATGGGGAAACACTTGATTCTATGAGGAGTATTAGATACCAGGGCATATTTCTTTAATTTATGATTATAAATTTTAATTTTTTTATAGATTTGGTCAATCTTTCTCCATGATTCTTTAGAGACGTTGTAGTGTCAAATTTCACATCCTTACAAGATAATAGGAGTGGAAAGAGTTCCAAAGGGTTGTTTCTTTTTTTCCCACAACCATAACTCCACTAATATACAATTGTTTTCAATAACAAAATAGGATTTTCACTCTCCATTAATCCTTTTCTCAATATTGTAATTCCAGTTAAGCTTGTAATGAAGATTAACTCCAAGATATTTGCATGAAGTAAGTTTCTCTAAGTTGATATTTCCATATACAAAGTTAGCATACATGAGAAAGTACTTCTTCCAAACATATCTCTAACTTAAAAACAAGTAAAAATTAAAAAAAAACATATTACTTAAGTACTCTTATATTTACTTCTTCTATAAGGAACAATCTTATATCAATATTAGAGCATTTCATTTAAGTATTCTACAATTATAATACATTTACCATCTCAAACAACTCCATGTTGGTAATATAAAGACAAATACCTTTGTCCTTAAATTGAAGAAATTGCATGACAATGAATGTTGGTCTTAGGTACTTGAAGAAATTGCTTAAATTGAAGAAATTGCATGACAATGAATGTTGGTATTAGGTACTTGAAGAAATTGCATGCCAATGAATGTTGGTCTTAGGTACTCTATTACTTATTTTAATTCCTCTTACTTTTTCCAATAGAAAATTTGCTCAAATTATATTACGAAAAATATATTTTTTTTACATCTTCAAGACCATAACAGATGATCATAGAAGAACTAATCCAAAGACCATGCTCAAAAAATACTACTACATCCCCAAAAGTAACCAGAAAGTCACTAGTACCATCACACACTCTGTAAAATGAGAAACAAAACAGGGGTAAAAGCCCCAAACAAACAACATAAAATAAACTGAACCAGATGTCGCATGCCCCCATAGGACCTCAAAGTGATTATCCAACACCACATGCCCCCAAAGGACCTCAAAGTGTTAAACAATAAACCGCATGCCCCTAATGTGGACTTCAAATCTCTGGTCCAAAACCTCTTCTAGCCAAGGTGGAAGACGTCAAGAGAGACCAGAAAAACCAAAGAGACGACAAAACCCCCATTACAACAAAATCTCGGAAGCCTCCATCAACGCTCCAAATAATATCGCCGTGCAGATGGAGTAATGGCTGAGGTCGATACAGCTTATGGTAAATACAGAGAAAAGTTTGGCCTTGAAACAAGATAGCCACCACAAGTTCTGAAACTCCACCTTCCACAGAGCACCGCCACACCGCAGGCCCTTTGGGAAACACCCCTCCGCCACCATCGTCGGACCCATGTTCGCCTTGCACCTGCCACGCCACTCCGTAGAGTCTACTTTCCCTAGTAGGTCTCGCCCTTGCCCACGCTTGCCTAGTCCCACACCCTCGCCCTCGCCCGCGTCTGTGCTCTCCATGGAAGTGGCCCACGCCCTCGCCTGCGCTCGCCCATCTCCAAGGTAAACATAGATACAGCTAGAAAAACCTAACCTCTTTGTTTCTTACCTTGATCGTTTAATTCCTCTTACTTGTTACACGGAAAAGTAATAATTTGTATGTATATTCCTATAAAGGTACACATTTAAAAAAAAATCTACACATTTCATTATGTATGCATAACCTGTGTAATGTAAAATATCATGATGAAGCAACTTTGTAGTTTTTTCATACTTCCACTTGGAGAACCAACTTCAAATACCGTCATTGTCATTGTCAATTTTGTATTGTTTGACTTCAGTAAACCAATATTCATAACACTTTATTATACATATTCAATACATGTGAGATTGCTTATTAGTTATATAATGAAAATTTTGGATGTGAGATTGCTGATTAGCTTTATGTCAATACATGTGAGATTTCTTATTAGTTATATAATGTAAATTTTGGATGTGAGATTGCTTATTAGTTGTATAATTTAGTTATTTGATTTATAAATAATAATGTAAACAAGTTGGGGAAATTAAAATAAAGTAGTGAAGTAAAATTATAAAAAAAATGTAGTTAGAATGTTAAAATTTAAGGCCCATTTAATGTTATAAAATTTTTGATTCCATATTATATTCCCTTTAATAAATGTTAAATGGGCCTTGTTAAAGATATACACATGAACCATTTTCATTGAATTCGATAATGAGGATCAAAGATATACACATGAACCATTTTCAATGAATGGAAGT
>JASDQU010242203.1:27973-39249 GCA_032191745.1 Picea mariana
TTTCATTCACAGATGTGGGTGAAGGGGACCCCACTGCATTTTATTGTTGATAGCGGAAGCCAGAAGAACCTCATCTCAGCAGAGGTCGTCAAACAGTTGGGATTGTCGACAACACCACACCGGCAGCCATACAACATCGGGTGGCTTCGCCAAGGACAAGATATCTGTGTCAACCAGCAATGTTGATTGTCATACAGCATCCATCCCTTCAAGGATGAGGTATTATGTGATGTTTCCCCACTGGATGTCTGTGATGTTCTCTTGGGCCAGTCATATATGTGGAAGCGCCATGCTACTTATGAGTCTCGACCCCGTAGTATCATTGTTACTTTGGGGGTTCATCTCTACATAATACCAGAGGTAGTTCTATCTATTGTTCAACCTAAAAAGTGCCACAAGTTAGTATCTCATACTTCAAAATTTAACTTCTTCACAATATGTTCAAAAGGAGAACAGAAGGACACTGCAACCACCATAGCCTCGCCCCAAGCACCTTCTATCCAATAGAATCAGGTCGACAAGGCTGCAGCAAAGCACAAATATTCCTTCTGCACACTGTCCTCTCATGTATCTCGACTTGTTGAACAGCCTCAGCCTCAACAGGTTCTTGACATACTTCCACAAACTGAGCAGCGCGACGTCTCCAGCAATACAAGCAGCTCACCAAGATGCAGATCCAGTAAATTCTTTTCCCTCTCCCCTAGGAGCTCAACGCAATGGAGACCATTGCTTCCTAAGGAGGGAGGATTGATCTAGGTGGATATCAGTGGCCACCCACCTTTTTCGACTGGCTCAAAAAAGTTTTCTGACAATTTACTATTTTTAGTAGGTTTTAACTTCCAAGGCCATTTTGAGGGCCTAAATGAAGATTTTTTGAGATCGCGGTTCTCAATGATAGTCAAAGGCATGATTGATCCCCCAAAATGAATCTCCTCGACGATACCTTTCCAACGAGCTATCACACGCCTAAAACGAAGATTGTATGAAAACGTTACGACCCCGGGAAGTTGATATACTAACTTGCCCAAACGGGGCCCACATGACTTTTGGCGCTTCATCTCCTAGGGTTAGGTTTTTGGATGTCCAGGGTTTTTGGCATTCCTGCTTATTATAAAAAGGCCTTCAAAGCCTCATTGTAATCATCTTCTTATGAATGAGATTAGTCGTCACATCTCTTCTTAGAGATAAGCTGCCACCATTCTAGCGAGTCTTTCACTCTGTATTTTTACAGTCTCTGTACATTTCTTTCATTAATAGAACTCATGTATTATTGTATATCTATGTTTATGGTTGCATATAAGATACCATTTTGTTATATTATTGAATATCTATGATATCTCTGTGCATTTCTTTATTATATCTCTGATCTCATTTCATGCCGAAAATAATAAGGATCAGTGGTATCAGAGCAGCTTGTTCTTGATTTTTTTTTCAGTGCATGTCCCCGACGAGGTCTAAGTATAGCAAGTTGGGTCTCGAGCTTGTCTCTCTTGAGGACAATCGCTCTCGCACACCCAAGAAACCCTCAATGGTGGAAGAAAAGAAAAATGACGTAGCAAACGATCCTATTAGTCTATTGCTTGAGCAAGCTCTCACGCGACAGATGGACGAAATGATGGAGAATTTTTCCCATATCCTTCAACGCCTATCGATAGAAACAGGCGCATCTTCATCAAGCGACCACTTTGGAGGAACCTCCCCTTTCAAGGTACAAGTTAATTTTGATATTCCTGTATTTGAAGGACAGATAGATGCAGAAGCCCTAGACAAATGGTTAAATCTGCTAGAAGGTTATTTCTCTGTTTACAAATTTTGCGACAAAGAAAAGATCACCTTTGCACTCCTTAAAGCTCTCCCCCATGTCAAACATCGGTGGGAAACTTATTGGGAGAAGAGTTCCATGGAGGAGTCTGAAATATATGGCATCGATCCCACTTGGTATTTTTTTGTGGATGCGGTAAAGGAACAGTATTACCCTGTCTGAAACTATGAGGACCAGTACATGAGATGGACCACACTGCAGAAAAAGAGGAGCCAAGCAGTGTCGGATTTCACCAATGCCTTCCATACCTTGCGCACCAAGTTGGGTATCAAAGACTCCGAGTGACATTTGGTTCATAAATATCGTGGGGCTCTACACAGATACATCTAGACTGAAATGGATTTTCTGGACATCTCATCACTTGGTGCTACTTATCGATATGCTGTTAAAATCGAGTAGAAATTTAAGCACCAGAACAAATGGGATTTAGGATCTGTAAATCCGCAACAACCAAAGTATGAAAAAGACATCCCTAACAAACAGTCTCTCGAAAACTAGTCCAAGACACATGAAAAAAAGGGCCATGGGAAGACAAAGAAGGACACTGGAAAATGGTGTGATTTCCACAAAATCCCCTGGCACAACACCGATGAATGTCGCTCAAAATAGTCATTGGTGGTCGAGATCAAAGACAAGAATTCAAAATCTGATTCTGAAAATACTGGTAAAGGATAGATCATTGACGTAGACCCCACTGCTATTGTCGCAACCGTAGCAATTCAACCAGAAGAACCAACAGATCTCGAAGAGGGGGAGCACCCTTTTCATTCACAGATGTGGGTGAAGGGGACCCCGCTGCATTTTATTGTTGATAGAGGAAGCCAGAAGAACCTCATCTCAACAGAGGTCGTCAAATAGTTGGGATTGTTGACAACACCACACCGGCAGCCATACAACATCGGGTGGTTTCGCCAAGGATGAAATCTCTGTATCAGCCAGCAATGTCGATTGTCATATGGCATCTAGCCCTTCAAGGACGAGGTATTATGTGATGTTGCCCCACTGGATGTCTGTGATGTTTTCTTGGGCCAGCCATATATGTGGAAGCACCATGTTGTTTATGAGTCTCGACCCCGTAGTGTCATTGTTACTTTGGGGGGTCATCTTTATAGAATACCAGAGGTAGTTCTGACTATTGTTCCACCTAAAAAGTGTCGCAAGTTAGTATCTCATATTGCAAAATTTAGCTTCTTCATAATCTGTTCAAAAGGAGAACAATAGGACACTGCAACCACTACAGTCTCGCCCCAAGCACCTTCTATCCAACAGAAGCAGGTCGACAAGGCTACAGCAAAGCACAAAGTTTCCTTCTGCACACCATCCTCTCATGTATCTCGACTTGTTGAACAGCCTCAGCCTCAATAGGTTCTTGACATACTTCCACAAAATGAGTAGCGCGACGTCTCCAACAATACAAGCAGCTCACCAAGATGCAGATCCAGCAAATTATTTTCTCTCTCCCTGGGGAACTCAACGCAATGGAGACCATTGCTTCCTAAGGAGAGAGGATTGATCCAGGTGGATATCGGTGTCCACCCACCTTTTTTGACTAGCTCAAAACAGTTTTCTGAAAATTTACTAATTTTAATAGGTTTTAACTTATGGGGCCATTTTGAGGGCCTAAATGAAGGTTTTTTGAGATAGAGGTTCTCAATGATATCCAAAGGCATGATTAAGCCCCCAAAATGAATCTCCTCAAAGATACCTTTCCAACGAGCTATCACACGCCTAAAATGGAGATCGTATGCAAAAGTTACAACCCCGGGAAGTTGATGTACTAACTTGCCCAAACGAGGCCCACATGACTTTTGGCGCTTCATCTCCTAGTGTTAGATTTTTGGCATTCCTATTTATTATAAAAAGGCCTTCAGAGCCTCATTGTAATCATATTCTTGCAAATGCGAGTAGCTGTCACATCTCTTCTCAGAGATAAGCTGTCACCATTCTAGCGAGTCTTTCACTCTATATTTTTACAGTCTCTGTACATTTCTTTCATTAATAGAAATTGTGTATTATTGTATATATGTGTTTATGGTTTCATATCTAATACATTTTTGTTATATTATTGAAGATCTGTGATATCTCTGTGCATTTATTTATTATATCTTCGATCTCATTTCATGCCAAAAATAATCTGGATCACCCACTGTATATTTTCCTTGACTCGGGAAAATATCATCGGTCCTATGTCATACTTATTGTCCCAAGAAGCAGTGCATCATACCCAGATCCTTCATCTTGAAATCAAAAGTCAAGGCTTTCTGAATAAGTCACCAACAATGTAATAATGTAGGTTTGGATCAACAACACTCTTGCTGAAACGCAACTCATCAAGAATCCATCCATCTTATGTGGTTTCCAACTCATGGATGGTAGTACGGATGGAAGTGTATCGGGCTTACTGTATCAAGTGTCTCATCATATACAACTCCCTCTATTTGTGGGAATCCTCTGGCTACAAATCTCGCTTTGTATTTCTCGACACTTCCATCAGCTGCATGCTTGATCTTATAGATTCACTTGGAAGTCACCACAGACTTCCCTTCTGGTCTCTTAACAATATCTCATACATCATTCTTTAAGGTGTATTGGTATTCTTTTGTCATGGAAACTTTCCATACATGTTCACCTGTCGCTTCTCCATGTCAAGAAGGCTCAGAATCAATGATGTGGCTCATGGCTGAAGAGTAGCTCAAAAATCTATTTTCTTTCTTGAGATGTGCCTTGAGGGGATTTTGTTTTCCTTTGCCTCTTGCAGAGTTTGTCGAGCCTAGGAAGAAAATTTATGCCCTACTACAATATCTTTGGGCATATCAACTAGAGAAACTAGATCAGTTGGAATAATGTATGTCTCCCTCTGAACTTTTGAAGGGGGAGAAGGTATTGTCTCATTGTCAATCTCCATCTGAGATTATTTGGATTATTGAAGGGTTGTCTCTTCTTCAAAAGCAACATCTTTGCTAGTCTCAATCTGTCTCTGACCAGGGATGTAGATCTGATATGTCTTCGAAGATTCATTGTTATCCCATAAATGTTCCTTTCTCCCTGAAGGGTATAGCTTGTACCTTTTCTCTTTGGGTACATGAAAAATACACTGCTCACCCAAATATCCTGAAGTTTTCAATCTTGGGCTTCACTCTGATGAAGGCTTCTTCAGGAGTTATGTTCTTCAAAATCTGGTGAGGACTCATATAATGTGTCATGCATGCTTCTTCCCACAGAATCATAGAAATATTTTGATCATGTATTATTGCATTGATTGCCTTAATGATTGTTTTGTTCTTCCTCCTTCTCAAATAGTTTTGACTCACTCTAAAGTCTGAAGTATAACCATCTTCCTATTTTTTTAACCTGCCTAAAACAAGAGAATAAACAAAAGGAAACAAAACAAGAATATCTCCTAAAGGAGAATAATGAGTACATCTCTAACATCAAAACAATTTAAGAATTGTTGTCACAACTACAACACCTATTTGTAATGTAGCAACTTTATAAATGTAGGTTAGAGGCATGATAATTAAAACAATCAAACCTGGAGTCTTCACTTCCATTGTGTTGTTCCTCTTAATGTACTGAGATCCCTCTGGAACCATGTCTTCAGCAAAGGTTCCTTCCTCCTGCAATTTCCCTTATGACAATGATACAAATAATATATAAAAGTGCATACTTGAGGATGTTGATATGATTTCTCCAATGACACCTGGCTTATCTCTATCCTCTAATATCTTCATGAAGAAGGTAGTCACGGTGTCACCTTTTGTCATCTTGTTATGGCCCTTTAATGTAAGAGCTTGAGTAGATGATTGTCTTCCTTGTCTTGACGAAATCTTCCTTCTATTCATCGGTAGATGTCTCTAGTAAAAAATTTTGTATCATCCACAATAATTCTTCCTCTGAATTCTTATCTTCTAGGAACTCGAAGTTGCTTGATCAATCAAGCTTATATTCCATCATAGTTTTGTTCATCATGTTTTTAGATTCTTCACAAACCCTTGTCAACTGGGATAGAAAACCTAATAGCTAGGCTAGGTTATCAACCTTAGGTTTTGTTGGGCTTATGGCTGCCAACAATAATCCTTGAAAGTCAGAAGAACACGGGTAAGCTTGAAGGCTTCTTCAAAGAGCTGCAGAAACCCTAAAACCAGAAATATGCAGAAATTTGTGGAACCCTAGAAACCCTAGGGCTAAAATATAAAAAATTCTCGGAATTTCACTTTAAGAGCTTCTGGAGGGGTCTTGAAGGAGGTCATACCCCCCTGTCCAAATTTCAGCCCCAACGTCCAAGTATTAAGGGCTGGAACACCTCGGAAAGGAGGGTCGTACGGATTTTCTGGAAACCCTAGGAGGGTTGTACGGTTCTACAGAAATGAGAAGATGACTGGTAGATGCTGGTGCAATGGGTTCTTCAAGAACTATGCTCTGAAACCATGTTGATTTTTCATCAATCTAGGATCAAGCACAAATTTCATTCCATTTTTAGAATTTTACTTGAACCATAGACATTATTAGTTTCACCATTAACAATTTGTTGCAACAACCAAGATCACAAGAAGAAATACCATGCATAAGTACACAAGAAGTATCCTGGGAAACCATTATCAACAAGGGAGAAAACTCATCCAATGCTTTGCTATATTCTTCAAGAGAAATACCTCCACCACCATAAAGACCTAGCACACAAGAGGGTGCTCACAAACCCTAGAAACCTAGCACCCAAGAGAGGTGCACACTTTTCCCAAGAACAAGTGTTTGCTGAAATTTTCAAACTCACACTTGTGTTATGATTCCTCAGTGGGTAATTTACCTGTATTTATATTAAATTTAACCTGTCAAGAGAATTGTCTATTTTCACAAAAGGTTCGACCTCGATATCTTATAATATAATTAATAATTACCATATTAATTATCTTTTACATTAATTATATTTTACATTAAAGTGGGACCAACCTGTACACTTTACATAACAATTAGGATTACAGGTAAGTTTGACTCTTGAACAATATAGCAAGGGATATCATACACCCACTAGTGCTCATCCATTAGGGTTACATCCATCTGTGCTCAGCCACAAGGATGTTCATATCTCTATCTCACTGTGTCTCACAGGAGAACCACACTCACTAGTGCTCAGCCACTAGGATCGTGTTCACTTGTGCTCATCCATAGACATGTCCAACTCAACAGATCTTCTTTCTCACTGCATTACACATGAGAGTCATCTGGAGTTCATCATCTCAACTCTTTTCTCATAGGAGGCTAATACATCATTTCATTTTTGTCTCAGAACGATGCACCCATCTCATGGGTTTGCTCAGCCACATGCATGTCCAACTCAGCAGATCTTCTTTCTCACCGTGTTACACAGGAGAATCATTTGGAGTATCATCTCAACCCTCTGCACAGAGGAGGCCAGCACAATGTTCCAGTTATGTCTCAGATAGGAACCACACACCCAACTTAGGGGCTCTTTCTCAGGTCTGTGTCCTAGAGGATGTCTCACGCAACTGTAATCATCAACACTCCCTCTCAGCTAGGGAGGCATTCTCCATCAGGCCAAGTCTCGTACAGAAGTACTCAAATTCGTCTTGGTTGTAGTTATCAACACTACATAAACCCTAAGTGTGATGTTTTCCTTGTTTGAGCAGGACGTTGGAGAAAGTAACCACACCTAGGAACTCACCCTAGGAGGGCACATCTAATCCCTGGATCAGAATTATGAAATTTGACAATGGTATTAGAATATGTGGTATTGATTTCAATACACATTTGACAATGAATCGTCATGCTCGGGCAGCATGTTGATTTGCATCAGGAGATTCATGATCTTGGTGTGGAAAATGCAAAGGAAAGCATGGTGATAATATTGTACAAAGTGGTGAGTGGAGGAAATGGTTGATCTCAAACACATGGTATGGTTTCTAGCCTCATCTAAGCTTCTAATATGAATTCATGCCATTGGAAAGCTTCCAATCAAGATTCAAAGCAAGACGTTGTATTTAACAATGTTTTCCTCATAAGAGCATTTAGTGCGGGGTCACCTTCGCTATTAAATTTCAGTTTCATGGGTAATGATCTCAGTCATGTCAATTGAACGGGTTGAAAACCGTGTAGCCAAGGATGAAGATCACGCAGAAATTTTTAGTTTTGGCAAAGCAGTTCTCTGAAAAAGAGCCAGGATTTTGCTTCTAGGGCCTTTTGTGCACAGTTTTGATGTTGCATTGAAATGAGTTTGGGATCTCTGGAGTACGTTACTTGGATGTTTTTTTGGGCGCCTACAAATTCAGTGCAACTAACAGTATTCAATTTCAAGATATGTAGGCACTAAGATGCATATTAAAAAAAACCATTTAACTAGGTCAATTGAGATTCCTGGTTGTGCTTAGAGAAGCATTTTATAGTCCAATATTACAGTATTATATGAATGTATGATTCCTTGCTTAAATTCAAAAGTGGAGCTAACACGTGTTATTCTTAAATAATAATAAATAAACAAAACTAAGTAAATAAAAAATTGTATATGTTTGCTCTAACCTTTTGCAAAATGAAGGGTTTGCATTTCCAGAGATTTGATCTTATGAGGGTTTCATAGAACCAAAGTTAAGATAGGTCTATACTGGTTTATCAAAAACATACATTTAAAGATGGAAAGTGGAATTGGGTGTCCAACCACCCACTGAAAATTTTTCCATCTCCTTTGTGCCTTGCATTTGACCATTTGACGAACTAGGGTTGGTTGGATGAGTTATAGGTTTATAAAGACGAAAAACCAAAGGGTTATACCATTGTTCATTTTAATTCATTTTTCATCCTAGATTTTAATTCATTTTTCATTTTTCATCCTAGATGAGCATTCTTCTGGTTTAATTATGAATCTGCAGATGAGATTAAGGTTATATAATGAATTTAGAGTGCTTCAATGGCTGAGATTATGGCCTTATCTTGGCTAGTGAAAACTATTTAAAATATGGCGTTGGGGTGATTTGCAAAGGCTGCCCACGAGCTAGATGAACCTTGCTACAACGCAATCTCTTTTCAGACTCAACGATCTGCATATGGAAGATAGATGATTTTATTGCTAAGCAGGCTTTAATTTTGATTCGCATTTGTGATCGACTCATGAAGGTTATCTTCCACCACCTCTTCGCATCATGTTCAGCGAGCTTTCAATTGCACTCTGTTTAGTGAATATGAAGCATTCGTACTCATTCTTGATCAAGCGAGTTAGCTACCTACTCGCACCTTGGAACATGAATAGGTGATAAGACTATCCATTGACACAACATCCATTCCAATAGGAGTGACTAAGGTAAAATGGCAAACAACACATCCAATTAGTTCAGTTAGACTCTAGTTAGTCTTTCAGTTGAGTTATTGTTTTCTACAGATTAGTTATAGATCCGTTCAGATCTGTTTTGTATTTTGAATCCCTTTGTAATATATTTAACACACACAAATAGTGAGAAGGGTATGAAGAACCCCACAATTTTTCTTGCATCTTTGTTTTGCTTGTCAATTTTGCTTCTCTGCCTCTGAGTTTGGCATGGTATCAAAGCTAGAGGTATAAGCCTCTTCACATAGTGGAGAGAAAACCGATTCAGGAGAAGGGCATGATCTCTAAGGAGGAAGATGAATTGAACTTGTAACCAAGGGGTAAATGACTAAAAATAAAGCAAGTGGACCATCCCTAAAACCCTCGAAAGGACCAGCAAAGAAGTGTCCCGATGGTTTATTAATCTGGATCCTGGTTAAGCGATGATCATGGTTAAGTGACTGATCATCCAGTGGTGATTAACCGCGAAGAGAGAGAGTTAGGATTTCCCCCTGGTGGTTTGATTGAGTGCTTATTCCGATGGCTCAGTGGATTCATATCCTGGTGCCCTGCGTTTTCGTTGTTTCCTATATCCGATTAAGAGCAATGTTAACCCCTGAAAAATTAAGTCTAGTTGAGAGGAAGGGGTAAAGTAATCGTATGAACTGTGTTGAAGCTGACCTGTTTGCTATCATCTTTGATATCAGAGTTGTGCAGTGAAAGAAAGGGGTGATCTACCTTCATCAAGCGGTGTAATAGGACTAGCCTAAAGTACTTTTTTAAGTAGTGATCACCCAGTGGTCTGATTCTCCCAGATGGTCGGTTAACAAGAATGTTAACTGATGGGAATTTTGTTTGACAGCAACGTTAAATGGTCGAGCATTAAAGCTGGTTTTATAGCAGTGATTAGTGATGGAAATCCAACCTGGTTGCATATTACTTTTGATGTAGAAAGAGCGGGTTCAAGAGAGGCTTGAAGGGTGATTTGAGGGCCCTACCCCCATCAATTGGCATTGACAGAAATTGAGCAAGCATTCTATTGGGAGGGAAGAATGCAGGACTGCAAGAGAAATCCGTGCAGAGGATCGAGGAGATGGAAGGTTTGAGAGTGAAGAGAAAGTGTTGATATTAGTTCAATCCAAGTTCAAGGGGTCTGTGGTTCGAATCGGGTAGAGGGTTCTTAAAAGGAAAAGGTATTTTTTTATCTACAATTTTCTGAATTCTCTTAAAATGGCTTCCTCCGGTAATTTACGGCTGACCCAAGGACCAGTTTTTGTTGGAAAGAGGTATGCGCTCTGGTCTTTAACAATGAAATATTTCCTCCAAGCCTAGGAATGCCAGGAACCAATGAAAAATGGCTTTACAGAGCCACCCCAGCCAACCTGAATTCCATGACAAATGCACATAAGAAAGAAAACAAAGCCAAGCATTGGATTCAAAATTCAATAGATGACTCTATTTTTTCCAAGGTAACATGTGCTTTCATTGCAAAACAAGCCTGGGATATTCTCAAAGCAGCTTACCAGGGTAATGATAAGGTGAAGCCAGTAAAGCTTCAGACTTTAAGAACTCAATTTGAAACCCTGGTGATGATTGAGACAGAGAATGTTGACCAATTCATGACCAAAGTGATGGGCATTATAAATCAGATCAAGATTAATGGTGAACATATTGAAGATCAGAGGATTGTTGAAAAAGTCTTGAGACGTTTTCCGAAGAAATTTGAAATGGTTGTAACTGTCATTTTAGAATCCAAAGATATATCTAGCTTCTCAATAAAAGAACTAATGGGATCACTTATGTGACATGAAACTAGACTCAACTTGGAAGAAGGGTTTTTGGAAAATGCTTTCAAGACTCAAACTTCTTTCAGCAGAGGAAGATTCAGAAGAAACAAAGGTAGAAGTAAAACAGGCAGAGCTAATCAACATGCAGAAGAAAGGCCCACACAAGAACAGTCAAGGCAGTCATAATAGTCTAAAAATTTACAGAATCAAAGAGAAAGAGGTAGAAAATGTATAGAAAAATCAAGAATTCAATGCTACTATTGCAAAAAGTATGGTCACAATGAAAATGAATGCAGAAAGAAGCAGTCGGATAAAAACAAAGGTAGAGAAAATGTCTCCAATAGTGAAGGAGAAAATT
>JASDQU010242203.1:41206-57278 GCA_032191745.1 Picea mariana
AAATGTCTCAAACATAGATGAGACTTTATTATGGAATTCTAGGTTTGTTCATCTCCCTTTTAGGAATCTTAGTATTCTCCAAAAACACTCAATGGTCAAAGGTCTCCATGTTTTGAATGAACAAGACAATCCTTGTGAAAGTTGTATACTTGGAAAGCATCAAAGAGACGACTTTCCAACATCCTCACATAGAGCAAAAGAACATTTAGAATTAGTTCGCACAGATCTATGTGGATCGATGCAAACCCAATCCATTGGTGGAGGTTTTTTATTTTCTGACCTTTATTGATGATTTCAGTAGGAAATTTTGGATTTCCTTTCTTAAAAATAAGTCTAAAACCTTTTCAATGTTCAAACATTTCAAAGCTGAAGCAGAAAAACAGATTGGTGAATTTGTGAAAGTTCTCAGGTCAAATGGAGGTGGAGAATATAATTCAAAGGATTTTGCAGATTTTTGTAGACGATATGATCCAGATGGATATCGGTGGCCACCCAAATATTCCAACTGGCTCACATACAGATGTCGTCTTGGCAGCTTTAGTTTTCATCTCGACAGTTTTTTTCTAGTTTTTCGGGTCCCAAACTTATGGGGTCATTTTGAGGCCCTAAACGGCGTTTTATGGGACCACCACATTGTAGTTGAAGTCATAGTGTGATGGAATAATGTGTAGTCCTCGGATAGACCTTTCCAATGGGTTATTGTGCACCTAAAACAAATATTGTATGCAAAAGTTACAACCCCAGAAAGTTGATGTACAAACTTACCCCAATTGGGCCCAGATGACTTTTGGCGCTTCATCTCCTAGGGTTAGGTTTTTGGATGTTTAGGGTTGTGGAATTCATGTTTAATGTAAAAAAAATCATTTGGAGCCTCATTGTACTCATCTTCTTGTGAATAAGCACAGTCGTCACATCTCTTCTCAGAGATAAACCACCACCATTCTAGCAAGCTTGTTTCAGTCTGCATTTTACAGTTTCAGCATTTCTTTATATAATAGAAGCCAAGTTTATTGCATCTCTGTTATTGTTCATTGTATCTCTATGTTAATAATATAGATCTGTATTCATTTCATTCTGCTCATAAAATCTGAATCAGTAGTATCAGAGAGGTCTGCTCCTTGTCGTTCTTAGTGCATGTCCCCAACGAGGTCAAGGTACAAAGAGTTGGGTCTCGAGCTTGTTTCTCTTGAGGACAAGAGATCTCGCACACCCAAGAGACCTTCCATGGTGAGAGAAAAGAAAGATGACGGGACAGGATATCCTTTCAAATTGTTGCTCGAGGAATCCCTCATGCAAAAAAGGAACAAGATGATGGATAGTTTTGCGCAAATCCTTCAACGGCTACCAATAGGCAACAAATCTTCTTCAAGCAGAGGCGTCGCCCCCTTCAAGGTATATATCAACTATGATATTCCTATTTTTGAAGGTCTGGTAGACACAAATGTTGTAGACAAATGGTTGAATTGCTAGAAGGGTATTTTTATGTCCATAACTTTTCCAATAGAGAAAATATTATATTTACGCTCCTCAAATCCGTCCCCCATGTCAAATAATGGTGGGAGAATTTCTATGAGAAAAAGGCAAGAGAGGAACCCTCATTATTTACAGTCGCACTCACCTGGGAGTCCTTCATGGATGTTATTAAGGAACAATACTATCCTATTGGAAGTTATGACGACATGTATACAAGATGGAGCACACTACGGCAGAAAAGGGACCAAATAGTTATGGAGTTCACAAATATCTTCCATACCTTGCGCACCAAGCTGGGAATCAAAGATTATAAGCGACATTTGGTGCTCAAGTATCATGGTGGTCTGCATAGATACATCCAAACAGAAATGGAGTTTTTGTACATCTCAACCTTGGGCGTGGCCTATCGATATGTTGTCAAAATCAAGCATAAGATTAAAAAAAAGACGCGGCAGTTTGGGTCTGGGAACCCCGCATAGCATAAGCAAGGCAAGGGCATTCCAACCCATAGAACAAAGGGCGGAGAAAAGAGGAATAGCCTCAGGACAACCAGTCTAAGCCACAAATGAAGAAGGACAATGGAAAGACGAAGAAAAACACTGGGAAGTGGTGCGACTTCCATAAGAGCCGTTGACATAACATTGTTGATTGTTGCTCAAAACATTCATTGATGGTGGTGGTGAAAGCCTCGAAATCATATGCAGGTTTTGACTCAGATTGACAACCAGAAAAGGGGAGACATATTATTGACGTGGAACCCAATGCCACCATTGCTACCACAAAGATCCATCTTGGTAAACCTGATGAACCAAAGGAAGGTGAGTGTCTCTTTCATTCAGAGATGTGGATGAAGGGTATTCCACTGCACTTCATCATTGATAGCAGTAGCCAAAAGAACCTCATCTCAACAGAGGTCGTCAAGTAGTTGGCCCTGCCGACAACACTACACCTATATCCATACACCAACGGATGGCTTCGCCAAGGAAGATATCTTCGTGTCATCCAACATTGTCGCATGTCCTATGCCATCAAGCCCTTCAAAGATGAGGTATTGTGTGATGTCACTCCCCTTGAAGTTTGTGATGTTCTTTTGGGCCAACATTATTTATGGAAACGTCATGTTGTATATGAGTCTATGCCTCGCAGTGTTACTATTACTTTGGATAGGAAATTATACAAAATACCTTAGGTAGTCCCACCTATTGTCATTTTCTTGATTTCCGCTAAGCAATGCAAGAAGGTCATCTCTCAAACCAGGAATTTTGTCTTCTTCATGATTCACTCTCAAAGTGAGCAAAAGGTTACAACCACATCCATGGCCTCCACAGTCAATCTATCCACCCAGTAGAAGCAAGTGGATCAGGTCGTGGAAGAATACAAAGACATCTTCTCCTCATCCATTGAGGTACCTCTACACTTTCAAGTCAAGCATTCAATCAATTTGACCCCCTTCGCACCGTTACCCAATGGGCCAATCTATCGTTGCTCTCTGTTGGAAAATGAGAAGATCAAAAGTCAAATCCAAGAAATGATCCAAAAGAGCCACATCTAACCCAGCTCGTCACCGTGTGGAATCCCATTCATGCTTGTGCAGAAGAAAGATGGGACCTGGCAACTCTGCATCGATTACTGCACCCTAAATAAAATCACAGTTAGGAACTAGTACCCGATTCCCCGAATCGGCCATCTCCTTGACCAGCTCAAGGGGGGGAAATACTTAAGTAAGATTCATCTAAATTTTGTCTACCATCGGGTCCCAATAGAGTAGACTGACGTATGGAAAACCGCCTTCAAGTCCAAAGAAGGTCTTTTTGAATGGTTGGTCATGCACTTTGGTTTGGCGAATGCCCCAACAACTTTCATGAGGATGATGGACGATATCTTGCAGCATTTTACCAATTCTTTTTTGGTGGTGTATTTGGATGACATCCTCATCTACAACAAGAATTGGGTGCAACGCTTTCAGCATATTCAACAGTTTCTACACACTCTACATCATCTCAAGCTATATGTTGTTGAAATATTGTAACTTCAAAGAATATTCTACCTAAGAGAGAGTTGAATAATATTATATTATATTTAATTAGTCCTTACTGTGCCTTAGAAAAAGTCGACCCTATTGTGCCTTAATAGTTAAATGTAAATTAAGAGGGTAAGGTGATAGTTCGGCCCAGAGCTAATTATAGGTTGGCCAAACCACTATTTATAAGAGAGGTCAGTGCCTTATTTGGACTCACACCAACTAGCTCTGCAGTGCGCAAGTCTTAGAGGAGAAATTGTTGCAACTGGGGGATGATGTAAAGGAGGGTTTTGGTCTATATCTTGGTATTTCTTGGTTAAGTGGTGGGTTACTCTTCCTAGTGAAGGAGTACATGATTATCTTATGTTCAGTCTTTGGTCTATCTATATTGAGGAAGTTTTGTTGGGTTTTCTCCCACGTGAGGGTTTTCCAAGATAATCTGTGTGTCTCTATTGTTTTTGGGATTGCCTCTCTTTCAATGATCTTATTTATGCAGCTAATGTGCTAAATGATTATAATAATAAGTAAGAATCATAACTGCTAGCTATATAAGTAAATTTTCAACATGGTATCAGAGCAGGCCTGAAAGTGACTAACTCACAATTTATAAGAAGTGGCTAGCTTCATCACACCCTCTCCAAGATTCAATTTTCAATATTGCAGTTGCTGCAGAATTAGGGTTTCTTCATGTTGATTTTTCATCAAGCTAGGCTCATGCATGAAGTTCATTCCATTTTTATCATTTTACTTGAACCATAGACATTAGCAGTTTCACCATTAACAATTCGTTGCAGCGACCAATATCACAAGAAGAAATACCATGCACAAGTACACAAGAAGTATCTTGGGAAACCTTTCTCAACAAGGGAAGAAAACACAGCCAATCCTTTGCTATATTCTTCAAGAGAAATACCTCCACCACCATAAAGACCTATCACACAAGAGGGTGCTCACAAACCCTAGAAACCTAGCACCCAAGAGAGATGTGCACTTTTCCCAAGAACAAGTGTTTTCTGAAATTTCCAAACTCACACTTGTGTTATGATTCCTCAATGGGGAATTTACTTTTATTTATATTAGACTAAACCTATCAACATAAGTGTCTATTAGCACAACAGGGACGACCTCAATATCTTATAATATAATTACTAATTACCATATTAATTATCTTTTACATTAAGGTGGGGCCGACCTATACCCTTTACATAACAATTAGGGTTACAGGTAAGCCTGACTCTTGAACAATATAGCAATGGATATCATACACCCAATAGTGCTCAGCCACTAGGGGTACATCCATATGTGCTCACCCACAGGGATGTCTATATCTCTATCTCACAATGTCTCGCAGGAGAACCACACTCACTAGTGCTCCCCCACTAGGATCACGCTCACATGTGCTCATCCACAGTCACATCTAACTCAGCAAATCTTCTTTCTCACTACATTACACAAGAGAGTCATCTAGAGTTCATCATCTCAACTCTCTGCTTAGAGGAGGCTAATACATCATTTCATTTATGTCTTATAACGATGCACCCAAATCATGGTTTTTCACACGTTCACTTGTTCTCAGCCACAGGCACGTCCAACTCAACAAATCTTCTTTCTCACTGCGTTATACAGGAGAATCATTTGGAGTATCATCTCAACTCTCTGCATGGAGGAGGCCAGCACAACGTTCCAGTTCTGTCTCAAATAGGAACCACACACCCAACTCATGGGCTTTCTCTCAGGTCTGTGTCCTGGAGGATGTCTCACGCAGCTCTAATCATCAACACTCCCTCTCAGCTAGGGAGGCATTCTCCATCAGGGCAAGTCTCATACGAAAGTACTCGAACTTCATCTTGGTTGTAGTTATCAACACTCCCTCTCAGCTAGAGAGGTATTCTCCACCAAGCTAGTTTCTCATGAAAGTACTCAAACTTTTTATTGGCAAGCAATTTGGTGAAGATATCTACAATCTGCTCATGTGTAGGAAGGTATTGCGCGTGTATTTCTTTCCTCTACATCATGTCTCTAATATAATGATATTTTATCTCAATCTGTTTCAATCTATCATGAAACACAGGGTTCTCGGAGATCTTCACACAGCTTTGGTTATCACAATGAATAATAGGATCTATCTCATGATCAAGTAAATCTATCAGAATCTTACGAAGCCACACTACTTCGCGGACTGCCACACTCAGTGTTATATACTCTGCTTTTGTAGTACTCAAGGCCACAGAGCTCTATTTTTCTACTGCACTAGGAAACCATGGCAGACCCCAAGGTAAAACAACCCCTGGATGTGCTCCTCCAGTCCACTGTGTTCTCTTCCCAATATGCATCGGGATATCCCTGCAGACTCAAGTCCACACTAGAAGCATATCTTAGGCCATATCCAACTGTGCCTCATATATATCTCAATACATGCTTTGTTGTTGTCCAGCGAGTATGTCTCGGCTGACTCATGAATTCACTAATGTACATTCACTGCATAGCATAAATTGGGTCTGGTGTTAACCATATACATCATTGATCTAATCAGTTGTGGATCAATATCGACTGAATCATCATCATTCATTTTCTTCATATCCATCATCATCGGTGTAGGTATGGATTTGCATTCTATCATACTGAACTTCTTTAATATCCCCATTGTATATTTTCCTTGACTCAGGAAAATCTCATCGGTCCTCTGTCATACTTCTTGTCCCAAGAAGTAGTGCATCATACCCAGATCCTTCATCTCGAAATCAAAATTCAAGGCTTACTTGTATCTATCAACAAGGCTTTTTGAATAAGTCACTAACAATGTAATAATGTAGGTTTGGATCAGCGACACTCTTGTTGAAATCCAAATCATCAAGAATCCATCCATCTAATGTGGTTTCCAACTCATGGATGGATGGTAGTATGGATGGAAGTGTATTGCGCTTACTGGATCAAGTGTCTCATCATAGAAAACTCCCTTTGTTTATGGGAATCCTCTGGCTATAGATCGCGCTTTGTATTTCTCGACACTTCCATTAGTTGCATGCTTGATCRTATGGATTCACTTAGAAGTCACCACAGACTTCCCTTCTGATCTCTGAACAATATCTCATACATCATTATTTAAGGTATACTGGTATTCTTCTGTCATGGCAACTTACCATACATGTTCATCTGTCKCTTCTCCAAGTCAAGAAGGCTCRAAATCAATGATGTGGCTCATGGCTGAAGAGTATCTCAAAAATATCTTTGCTTTCTCGGGATGTGCCTTGAGGGGCTTGTGTGTTCCYATGCCTCTTGAAAAWWWTTTCGAGCCTAGGTAGTCCATTTATGCCCTACTGCAATATCTCTGGGCATATCAATTGGAGCAATTGGATCAGCTGGAATAATGTTTGTCTCCCTCTAAATTGTTGAAGGGGGAGAAGGTATTGTCTCACTRTCAATCTCCATCTGAGATTCTATGGATTTTTGAAGGGTTATCTCTTCTTCAAAAGCAACATCTTTGATAGTCTCAACATGTCTCTGACCAAGGATGTAGATTGGATATGTCTTYGAAGATTCACTGTTATCCCATAAATGTATCCTTTCTCCCTAAAGGGTCTAGCTTCGACCTTTTCTCTTTGGGTACATGAAAAATACACTGGCACCCAAATATCTTGAAGTGTTTAATCTTGGGCTTCACTCTGGTGAAGGATTCTTCAAGAGTTATGTTCTTCAAAATATGGCGAGGACTCATATACTATGTCATGCATGCTTCTGCCCACAAAATCATAGAAGGATTTTGATCATGTATTATTGCATTGATTTCCATAATGATGGTTTTATTCTTCCTCCTTCTCAAATAGTTTTGAATCTCTCTGAATTATGAAGTACAACCATGTTCTTGTGTTTTTAACCTACCTGAAACAAGAGAACAAACAAAAGGAAACAAAACAATAATATCTCCTAAAGGAGAATAATGAGTACATCTCCAAAATCAAAACAATTTAAGAATTGTTGTCACAGCTACAACACCTATTTGTAATGTAGCAACTTTATAAATGTACGTTAGAGGCATGATAATTAAAACAATCAAACCTGGAGTCTTCACTTCCAGTGTGTTGCTCCTCTGAATGCACTGAGATCCCTCTGGATCCATGTCTCCAGCAAAGGTTCTTTCCTCCTGCGATTTCCCTTATGACAATGATACAAATAATATATACAAGTGCATACTTGAGGATACCGATATGATTTCTCCAATGGCACCTGGATGATCTCTGTCCTCTAAGATCTTCATGAAGAAGGTAGTCACAGTGTCACATTTTTTCATCTTGTTATGGACCTTCAATGTAAGAGCTTGAGTAGATGATTGTCTTCCTTGTCTTCCTTGTCTTGATGTCATCTTCCTTCTATTCATCGATAGATGTCTCTGGTAAACCTTTTTATATCACCCACAATAATTCTTCCTTTGAAGTCTTGTCTTCCAGGAACTTGAAGTTGCTTGATCCATCAAGCTTATATTCCATCATAGTTTTGTTCATCATGTTTTTAAATTCTTCACAAAGCTTTGTCAACTAGGCTAGAAAACCTAACAGCTAGGCTAGGCTAGCAACCTTAGGTTTTGTTGGGCTTATGAATTCCAACAATAAGCCTTGAAAGTCAGAAGAACACAGGACCTAATCTTGAAGCCTTCTTCAACGAGATGCAGAAACCCTAAAACCAAAAATATGCATAAATTTGTGGAACCCTAGAAACCCTAGGGCCAAAAATAAAAAATTCTTGAAATTTCACTTTAAGAGCTTCTGGAGGGGTGTTGAAGGAGGTCGTACCCTCCTGTCCAAATTTCAGCCCCAACATCCAAGTATTAATGGTTGGAACACCTCAGAAAGGAGGGTTGCGTGGTTCTGCAGAAATGAGAAGATGATTGGTAGATGCTTGTGAAATGGGTTCTTCAAGACCTATGCTCTGAAACCATGTTGATTTTTCATCAATCTAGACTCAAGCATGAAGTTCATTCCATTTTTATAATTTTACATGAGCCATACACATTAGCAGTTTCACCATTAACAATTTGTTGTAGCAACCAAGATCACAAGAAGAAATACCATGCGCAAGTACACAAGAAGTATCCTGGGAAACCCTTCTCAACAAGGGAAGAAAACCCAGTCAATCCTTTGATATATTCTTCAATATTAATACCTCCACCACCATAAAGACCTATCACATAAGAGGGTGCTCACAAACCCTAGAAACCTAGCCCCCAAGAGAGGTGACCACTTTTCCCAAGAACAAGTGTTGCTGAAATTTCCAAACTCACACTTGTGTTATGATTCCTCAATGGGGAATTTATCTTTATTTATATTAGGCTGAACCTATCAACAGAAGTGTCTATTGGCACAATAGGGTCGACCTCAATATCTTATAATATAATTAATAATTATCATATTAATTATCTTTTACACTAAATATCTTTTACAATAAGGTGGGGTCGACCTGTACCCTTTACATAACAATTAGGGTTACATGTAAGTCTGACTCTTGAACAATATAGCAAGGGATCTCATACACCTACTAGTGCTCAGCCACTAGGGGTACATCCATCTGTGCTCACCCATAGGGATGTCCATATCTATATCTCATTGCGTCTCACAAGAGAACCACGCTCACTAGTGCTTAGCCACTGGGATCACACTCGCCTGTGCTCATCCACAGGCACGTCCAACTCAACAGATCTTCTTTCTCACTGCATTACATAGGAGAGTAATATGGATTTCATCATCTAAACTCTCTGCTCATAGGAGGCTAATACATCATTTCATTTGTATCTCAGAGCGATGCACCGAGCTCATGGATTTTCACACATTCACTTTTGCTCAGCCACAAGCATGTCCAACTCAACAGATCTTCTTTCTCATTACATAGGAGAATCATCTAGAGTATCATATCAACTCTATACACAGACGAGGCCAGCACAAAGTTTCATTTCTATCTCAAATAGGACCACACACCCAACTCAGGGGCTCTCTCTCAGGTCTGTGTCCTGGAGGATGTATCACGCAGTTGTAATCATCAACACTCCCTCTCAGCTAGGGAGGCATTCTCCATCAGGCCAAGTCTCATATGGAAGTACTCTAACTTTGTCTTGGTTGTAGTTATCAACACTACATAAACCCTAAGTGTGATATTTTCCTTGTTTGAGGAGGATGTTGGAGAAAGTAACCACACCTAGGAACTCACCCTAGGAGGGCGCATCTAGTCCCTGGATCAGAATTCTGAAATTTGAAGTTTGAGAAATTAGGGTTTCCTTAAAAAAACCTAAGTTGCAGTTGTAGTACCAGTATCAGTTCCAGTTGCAGTATCATTTCTATTTGCAATGCCAGTTCCTTCGTACCAGTTCCTTCATGCTATTTGCAGCACCAATTGCAGTGCCAACACCAGTTGCAGTGAAATTTTTTATGAAGTGTTGGGACTTATTTTTATTTTCCTAGTGCGCCTTACCCTAGAAAATATCCAATTAACTTTAAGGTACAAGTTTAAGAACCTTTGAAGTTTAAAATGTTTTGCACTGCTTGCCCGTTGTTGTCGGATGGTACCACTAACTATCGATGTTGTCAGAGGTATGTACTTACATATGTTTAAACTGTATCATTATTTTAAAGGGTATTATAGGAGAAAGGATCTTTTGTCTAAACAACAATCATAGATCCAGAGGAATCTCAGATCCAACACATTCAGGGGAACTATGCACCCCAGGATTGATTACTTTGATATTGCTCTACTTGTCATGGAATTATTGTAATCTTGTGAATATCCAGGTTGCATTTTGATCTATTGAAGTTATCATACTCACCATTGGTCAAAATTAAAGTCAAAGTATTAGATTGATTAAAAAGTTGAGATTATAGAGTTTATTCCCTAACTCAGATTTCTGTCAAGATAGCAAATTGTCTTAGTACAGAGGACAGGTTGAAGAAAGTACTTTTCATTCTTGAGGACAAGACTCCAGGTTCTAGGTTTGATTGATTAAATTGATAAGATTCAAATTTACACATATCAAGTTTGATAACTGCTAAACACTATAGTTGTGATAGCAATCTTTGAAAAGTTTTATTATTGAATACTTGGTAGCATGTGAGAACTATTGAGATAAATGCTTACTGTAATCATTTACTAGATATAACTAACATCTCCTCTAGGAGAAACTTCTTGTTTTGTTTCCAAGTTACCATGCAGGAATGATTGATCACAACACTAGAAGAGTGTTTATCTCATTCCTTATTATTGTATTTCTTACTTTTTACCCTTGTTTCAGGCAGCTCACAAGTGATAGCTCTTAAGGAGCTACTATGACGATTGTTCTTGCTATTTTTTAATTATTATTATAAAGAGTATTATTCTTCTATGTTGTTTCTCCCTGGTTGTTATTGTTCCAGGCAGGTCACGAGTGATAACTCTGAGGAAGCTATAGTGACGGTTGCAAGAGGCAACATATTAGATGATACATGGAATAGACTATCCAAGCTGTATACATGATCATATACATCCATGTACCAAATAGTATGAAGAAGAAGCTACTTTTGAGATACAGAGTATCTCAAATGCAGATTGATTGTATGGAGTAGAAGGATCCAAATATGACCAAACATTAGAATGGAACTCACAGTAGACTTGGTCAATGGATAATGAAGCTACCTTGACAGGAAGAAGAATTTGTTTGAAGTATGACTCATCTTTTCATATTAAGACTTGGTATTCAACACCAAGTATATCCTGCAGAGACTATGAATTTTTTGTAGACTCAGAAGAAATCAAGACTCAGAGTAAGCCTAATCTCATAAAGGATCAGATGGGAAAAAGAGACATCTTTCAGGAGTGGCATACATTTGCCATGAGTTGAGAGACTAGATCGTGGCTTTGGAGACCTATAGGAGACATGAAATCTCCTAAGAGTATTCCCTTGTTTCAATGATAGAGGAGGAAACCAATCAAAAGGACTGGGATATGGATTTTCCTTGATACTAGAAGGGAACTTAATGGTGGCTTCCAAGATTGATCTAACAGATCAAGCATGTTGCAGATAACAGTATAAATGTGTAAAAATCTTGATTTATGTCCAAAGGATTCTCCCACCAAGAGGGAGAAGACTATGACAAGACACTTGCTCCAGTAATCAAAAGAAGTATATATAGAACAAACATGATTCATTAAAAGAAGACAACACAATATGAGATTTAGAGGGAGCAAGTATGAAAATCCATGTATTTGAGATTGTGTTATCCCCATTGCCAATTGGTGCATTGCATGAGATGGGCCATGGAGACATGAATACAATAGAAGATTGAGTTACCTCTAGACAAAGAGGATAAGCTACGCTCAGTGTAAGTTATTGAGCCATTATCAGTTTCAAATGAAGTTGTTGTCGTGATAGAATAAGGGAGATACTCTTAGATTTCAGCAGCTATAGTGAGAATAGAGCAGTCATTCTCATCTTTAGAAATAATAGCTACAGGTGCAAAGTCTCATTTCCAGAAGGAACAGTTCAAGAAAAAGTAGAGGACATACTCTCAGGCAGTGAGACAAATAGCGCTTTGCAGAAAGCACATAGAACCAACACATGATTACGCAGATTGAGTTGCAGCTGAGCAAGTGTACCAGGTTGGTACAAAGTGATGTGAAAATTTTGTTTGAAGTACAGGACATGAAGACTCATGTCTACAAGTTGAAGCAAGCTCCAAGAGCTTGGTATGGCATGATTGATAGTTTTCTGATGAGCTTGGTATTTACCAAGAGTAAAGTTGATCCCAACCTTTAATTCAAGATTGAGAATGATGGACCAATGATATTGTTGTTATATGTGGATGAATTATTCTTGACAGATGAAGAAAATCTCATCACAAATTGTAAGAAGAAGCTTGCCACTAAATTTGAAATGAGGACCTAGGCTTGATGCATTATTTCTTAGGTCTGGAAGTATGGCAAAGCCTAGAAGATTTTTTCCTTATTCAAGGAAAGTATGTTGTACAAATTCTAAAGAGATTCAATATGATGGACTGTAGAGCCATGTCCACTCCTATGGAGACAAATCTGAAGTTATTGGCTGATATTTCATCATAAATAGTTGATGTTACTCTATACAGATAGATGATTGGTTCGTTGATGTATCTGATGAACACTAGACCAAAAATATGCTTTGTTGTGAATACCTTGAGTGAATATCTGGTGGAGCCTAGATGTGTTCATCTTGTAGTTGCAAAGCATGTGATGAGATACCTTAAGGGTACGTTGGATTATGGTCTGTTATACTGGATAGCATGACTTCAGACTGTATGGCTATACTAATTCATATTGGGTTGGAAGTTCTTCAGACAGAAAAATCACTTCAGGATGTTGTTTCAGTTTGGGGTCAATCATGACTTCATGGAAAAGCATGAAGCAATCCAGTATTTCTCTCAGCATTGCAGAAGTGGAGTACATTGCATCATGTTCCGCCAGTTGTGAATCCATATGGCTTTGGAAGTTGTTGACAGGTATGTTCGATATGGAGATGGAAGCCATCATGATTCTATGTGATAACCAGAGTTGCATAAAGATGATAGAGAACCCAGTGTTCCATGATAAGATGAAGCACATAGAGATCCAATATCACTACATTCGTGACATGGTGCAGAAGGGAGATGTAAATCTCCAATATGTTGGCACAGATGAACAGGTTACAAATGTGTTGAATAAGTCTTTTTCTCGAGTAAAGTTTGAGTACTTTCAAGACAAGCTTGGTGTAGTACAAAAGGACCTCCCTCGAAAGGGGGAGTGATGTTGATAATATTATGGTATCCTAACCAACAATGGGTAGCTCAGTTAGGATTTTATATCCTAAGGGACTGATCATCCCTAGGCAGATCCTAAAGGTCCAGTAAGGATGGTCTGTCCAGGTACATGTGCATGTATATGTTAGTTGTGGTCAGTAGTGGTAGCTCAATTAGGATTTTATATCCTAGGGAATCTTATGATTCATGGGAAAATCTCGAAGGTCCGGTAAGGACAGTCTAACAGAGTACAACATATGTTTTTGTTGATGCAACTGCCTCATTCTGTTGCCACATATAGATGTTAATGTTCTAGCTTCATGATGTTGATGATGATGATGTTATTCTAGCTTCGTGTTGTTGATGATGTTGATGTTCCAGCTTCATGTTGTTGATGATCATAATGTTATTCCAGCTTTGTGTGGTTTATGTTGATGTTCCAACTTCATGTTGTTGATGATGATGATGTTACTCTAGCTCCACGCTACAGATGATGATGATGTTCAGTTTCTACTAATGTTGATGATGAGAAAAAAAAATGATGACCTATAGATATGACCAACATTATTCCCAATGCTAATGACAATGTCCCCTCCTCTTGATGATGTATTCATTCCAGTCAATTGTTATTAATGTTTTAAGTAGAATACCTTTCTTGTTAAGGGGGGGTGTTGAAATATTGTAACTTCGAAGAATATTCTACCTAAGAGAGATTTGAATAATATGATCTTATATTTAATTAAGCCCTATTGTGCCTTAGCAAAAGTCAACCCTATTGTGCCTTAACATTTAAATGTAAATTAAGAGGGTAAGGTGATAGGTCAGCCCATATCTAATTATAGGTTGAACATATCACTATTTATAAGACAGGTCAGTGACTCATTTCGAATCACACCAACTAGCTTTGCAGTGCGCAAGTCTTGGAGGAGAAATTGTTGCAACTGGTGAGTGACGTCAACAAGGTTTTTGGTCTATATCTTGGTATTTCTTGGTTAAGTGGTGCGCTACTCTTCCTAGTCAAGGAGTAGAGGAGGATCTTTTGTTTGGTCTTTGGTCTATCTATATTGAGAAATTTTTGTTGGGTTTTCTCCCCCATGAGGGTTTCCCCGGATAATTTATGTGTCTCTATTGTTTATGTGATTGTCTCTCTTTCAGTGATCTTATTTATGCAGATAATGTGCTAAATGATTACTTTGATATGTCTCTACTTGTTTTGTGCAGAAAAAATATAGGGTCTAGCGACTTTGCATCAATTACCGCACCCTAAATAAAATCACAGTTAGGAACCAGTACACGATTCCACAAATCAATGATCTCCTTGACTAGCTCAAGGGGAAAAATACTTTGGTAAGATTGATCTGAAGTCTGGATACCATCAGGTCCTAATAGAGCAGAAAGATGTATGGAAAACTGTCTTTAAGTCCAAAGAATGTCTTTTTGAATGGTTGGTCATGCCCTTTGGTTTGACAAATGCCTCAGCAACTTTCATGAGGATGATGGACGATATCTTCTGGCCTTTCACAAATTCTTTTATGGTGGTGTATATGGATGACATCCTCATCTACAACAAGAATTGTGTGGAACACTTGCAGCATATTCAACAAGTTTTTCACACTCTACAACAACACGAGCTATATGCAAATTTGGAAAAATGCTCCTTCGGCATGGACAGGTTATAATATCTAGGCTACAGTGTTGATGAGCATGGAGTGCATGTGGATCTAGCCAAGATCTAGTTCATTCGTGACTGGTCAGCCCCAACCACACTCACTAAGATTTTGAGCTTTTTAGGCCTTGCCAATTTCTATTGCAGCTTCGTGTTGGGATTCTCCCATATTGCATGGGCCCTCAGCTAAGTAACCATGGGTGGTGGTAAGGAAAAGTTCGTGTGGGGCATGTCACAATAGTAAGTGTTCGATGATTTGAAGCAATTCTTGTGTTCAGCCCCAGTTCTTTCATTGTCAATATTATGGTAGCTACGGGAGGTATTAACCTCCACGTGTAACCTTTGACAAGACTAGAATATTTTGAGAAGCAAGAGAAACCCTAAAACATTGGATAATGACCCTAGAAGACAATTCAGCTCAAGAGAATATTTAATATTGAGTTATTAGCCCCTAGAAAGAGAATTTGACCCAGTCAAGTGAGATAGAGCAGTATAAATAGAGGGTAATAGATCTCATTTGTCACTCACACACTCACAACTACATAAGACTAATGGTGCCCAAGTTTGGAGAGGAACTGCAGTTGCAGTTGCAACTGCAACAACTGGCAATTTGGTTTTGGATTGGACCTTCTCTTGGTTATGGTTTGGACTTTTTGCTTGGTCTGTGTTTATTCTTGCTTGGTGCACTAGCCTTGGAGAAAGGTGCACTACCTTAGTTGGCTATTGGATTGCTTCTAGAATTATTATGTCTGTCAAGGTTAAGGTGCTCAGGAGTGGCCTTTGTGCCTATGGTTGGGTGAAAATATTGCTATATTGTTTATGGAGAAACAATCACACCTATTTTTCTAACAGGTTATGGGCCCACATTATCTTCGGACAGTCTAATCGTTGGAAGATAGATTGGGAGGATTTGCTTAGTTGCAATTGCAGTTGCAATCAAAGTTTCATTGCATCAACGAAACCCTAACCCTATTGTTAAGGCACCTTAAGTGAAGAGATTGACCTAATTCCTAGATAACCTAGTGCACCCTAGCCTAGCACACCTTATGGTACTCTCAGCAAGCCAAGGCGTTAAGTTTGAGTTTTGGTTCAAAGTCAAAGGTTGACCAATTCAAAGCAGTCATGACTTACTTTATGAAGTGAGAACACAAG
>JASDQU010242203.1:72908-92242 GCA_032191745.1 Picea mariana
TACGTCTCCGGGCCTTTTCTTTGTGGGGGAGGCTTCTTTATTTCTGCTCAAGTGCTCAAAATTACATCTCAGCAATGCCAAATGGCTACAAGACTGATCTGGTCTTGTTGTCCCAGATCTCAAGAACCCTGCAAAAGAAACGACATGCAAAACTGATGCTCCAAGCTCCCAGAAATGATCCGACAGTGTCTCCACCTCAAAGGCTTCCCTGCATCAAACTGACTTGGCTTGGCTTTCCTCCAGCATAACTCTGCTATGAAATGACTGTATTTGGCCTCAAACAGGCCTGGTTTATATAGGCTTGGAGTTGGTTTCACATCCCCAACTTCCTCCAAGAATCTGGCCTCCAAAAATGCCCAATATCCCCCAAAAATGGAAGAAATCTGCTAATAATAGGTTGAATTAATTAAAAAAAAAACAATTTCTTAACAGCAAAACCCACTTTAACAAAGTTTATGGGCCGTAGCCCCCGAACCCCGGGCGCGCGCCCCTCGGCATGGTCATATGCTGCACCATGTGGCCACGCGCCTCACGCGCTGGCCCCCTTACGGCGCACCTGCTCCTGGTCTTATGGCGTGTGGCGTGGAACCGTGGCTTTAAGTTTAAACTCCCGCGCTATATAGTAGGAAACCGCCCGGTTCTATGGCGTATACATAGGCCCACGGGCCAATCCATGTAACCAATTCGCACCCAGTCAAAACTTCGTCGTGGTTCCATTGAATGGTCATATGTGTTGGCGCGATACCACCGAGGGCTGGGGCTAGGCCCCGGCCCTTTTCCTGCCGTGAAAACCTTAGTTGCAATTTAAATTAAAATCGCGTCGTTTTCAATACAAGTTCCACCCGCCGGCGGCCCGGCTAGCCCGACTTGTTAGTTCGTTCACCAACCGGAGGTCGCGGGTTCGACCCCCGGTGCAACAAACCATTTTATATATAATAAACCGATTAACCAATAAAGGGGTGCCACATGGCAGCCCTTGACTGGGCCACGTGGCACCCTTACCAACCAATCGAAGCTGGACACGTGTCACGTGCTGATTCGCCCACGTCTGCCGCCACGTCGTCTCTGTCGTACTAACAAATCAACTTGCCGTACTGCCCAGTCATATGCCATGTCATCCTGCCACGTCAGCTCCTGACGTCACCCTGCCACGTGTCACCCTGTCAGTGGTGACACGTGTCACCTCAGTACTGGTCCGACCGTACGCCAAATATGCCAAATCCGTATGACACGTGTCGCATCCTAGTGATGCCATGTGTCCCCTGTACAGACTACTACGTGTCGCCTTCTGGAGCCACCACGTCAAATGTACGGACGTGCCACGTGGACTGTACGGACTGTACAGTCATCCCCTTTTTTGCCTGTTTGACTTTTCGAACAGAACGCGATATCTTCTCCATACGGACTCCGTTTGACGAAGTAAATATACCACCGGAATCAGGAAGATGAGGCGGATGCAATGGCATAGGTTTTGTTGCATTCCGAGCACTTTCATTTTTGAGCATTTTTCAAGCCCTATCAGGCTTCTAGATCCGATTTCGGATCAAGAATCCAAATATCTATCTAGTTTCTCAATAGAAGAACTAATGGGATCACTTATGTGACATGAAACTAGACTCAACTTAAAGAAGGGTCTTTGGAACATGCTTTCAAGACTCAAACTTCTTTCAGCAGAGGAAGATGCAGAAGAAACAAAGGTAGAAGTAAATCAGGCAGAGGTAATCAACATGCAGAAGAAAGGCCCACACAAGAACACTCAAGGCAGTCATAATAGTCTAAAAATTCACAAAATCAAAGAGAAAGAGGTAGAAAATGGATAGAAAAATCAAGAATTCAATGCTACTATTGCAAAATTTATGGTAACTATGAGAATGAATGCAGAAAGAAGCAGTCGGATCAAAGCAAATAAAATGTCTCCAATAGTGAAGGAGAAATTTTTGAAGCAATGTTCCTTTCCCTCCATACCTCTGAAGAAGGTCACACCAAGGACCTTTGGTTGTCGGTAAAAAATGTAATAATCATATGACAGGTAACAAAGAATCGATTTCTAGCATTGATACTTCTATCAAAGATAAAATTACTCTAGGTTATGATTCTCAAGTCAAAGATCTAAGAAAAGGTATTGTGTTTGTTCTAACCAAACAAAATCATAGGAAAGACACACATGATGTCTATTACATTCCAAACCTTAAAAAAAATCTCTTAAGTGTAGGACAAATGATGGCTATTATGTCATATTCAAAGGTTGAACATATTTAATTCTGGATAAACTACCCAATACGAAAATTCATTACAAAAATTCAAATGACCAAGAATGCGATGTTTCCATTAAATTTAAGAAGTGTCAATTTGTCCTAGCCATAAGCCCAAAATTTCTCAAACATAGATGAGACTTTATTATGGAATTCTAGGTTTTTTCATCTCCCTTTTAGGAATCTTAGTCTTCTCCAAAAACACTCAATGGTTAAAGGTCTCCATGTTTTGAATGAACAAGACAGTTCTTGTGAAAGTTGTATACTTGGAAAGAATCAAAGAGACAAATTTTCAACATCCTCACGTAGAGAAAAAGAACATTTAGAATTAGTTCACACAGATCTATGTGGAGCGATGCAAACCCAATCCATTGGTGGAGATTTTTTTATTTTCTGACCTTTATTGATGATTTCAGTAGGAAATTTTGGATTTACTTGCTTAAAAATAAGTCTAAAACCTTTTCAAGGTTCAAACATTTCAAAGCTGAAGTAGAAAAATAGAGTGGCGAATTTGTGACAGTGCTCAGGTCAAATGGAGGTGGAGAATATAATTCAAAGGATTTTATAGATTTTTGTAGACGACATGATCTAGGTGGATATTGGTGGCCACCCACCTATTCCAAGTGGCTCACATACAGATGTCATCTTGGCACTTTCAGTTTTCATCTCGACAGTTTTTTCTAGATTTTTGGGTCCTAAACTTTTGGCTTCATTTTGTGGCCCTAAACGATGTTTTTTGGGCCCGCCATACTATAGATGAAATCATAGTGTGATGGAATAATGTGTAGTCCTCGGATAGAACTTTGCAACGGGTTATTGTGCGCTTAAAACGGAGATCGTATGCAAAAGTTACGACCACAGAAAGTTGATGTACCAACTTACCCCAATGGGGCCCAGATGACTTTTGGCGCTTCATCTCCTAAGGTTAGGTTTTTGGATGTTTAGGGTTGTGGAATTCATGTTTAATGTAAAAAATATATTTGGAGCCTCATTGTACTCATCTTCTTGTGAATAAGCATAGTCGTCACATCTCTTCTCAGAGATAAACCGCCACCATTCTAGAAAGTTTGTTTCAGTCTGCATTTTACAGTTTCAACATTTCTTTATATAATAGAAGCCAAGTTTTACTGCATATTTTTTATTGTTCATTGTATCTCTGTGTTAATAATATAGATCTATATTCATTTCATTCTTCTCATAAAATCTGAATCAGTGGTATCAGAGCGGTCTTCTCCTTGTCGTTCTTAGTGCATGTCCCCAACGAGGTCAGGGTACAAAGAGTTGGGTCTTGAGCTTGTTTCTCTTGAGGACAAGAGATCTCGCACACCCAAGAAACATTCCATGGTGAGAGAAAATAAATATGACGAGACAGGAGATCCTTTCAAACTATTTCTCGAGGAATCCCTCGTGCAACAAAGGAATGAGATGATGTATAGTTTTGCGCAAATCTTTCAACGGCTACCAACAGACGACAAATCTTCCTTAAGAAGAGGCATCGCCCCCTCCAAGGCAGATCAACTATGATATTCCTATTTTTGAAGGTCATATAGATGCATATGTTGTAGAAGAATGGTTGAATCTACTAGAAGGGTATTTTTTTGTCCATAAATTTTCCAATAGAGAAAAGATTACATTTGCACTCCTCAAATCCATCCCCCATGTCAAATATTGGTGGGAGAATTTTTATGAGAAAAAAACAACAAAGGAACCCTCATTATTTATAGTCACACTCACATGGGAGTCCTTCAAGGATGCTATTAAGGAACAATATTATCTTGTTGGAAGTTATGATGACATGTATACAAGATGGAGCACATTGCGACAGAAAATGGACCAAATAGTTTTGGAGTTCACAAATATCTTCCATACCTTGCGCACCAATATGGGTATCAAATATTCTGAGTGACATCTAGTGCTCAAGTATTGTGGTTGTCTGCATAGATACATCCAAATAGAAATGGAGTTTCTAGACATCTCAACCTTGGGCGTGGCCTATCGATATGCTGTCAAAATTGAGCATAATCTTAAAAAAAAAGATGTGGAAGTTTGGGTCTAGGAACCCCTCATAGCAGAAGTAGGGCAAGGGCATCCCAACCTATAGAAAAAAGGGAAGAGAAAAGAGGGACAGCCTTAGGAAAACCAGTCTAAGCCCCAAACAAAGAAGGACAATGGAAAGATGAAGAAAGACACTGGGAAGTGGTGCGACTCCCATAAGAGCCCCTAACATAATGTTGATGATTTTCGCTCAAAGCAGCCATCAGTGGTGGTGGTGAAAGCCTCCAAATTAGATGTGGGTTACAACTCAGATTTAGAACCAGAAAAGGGGAGATAGATTATTAATGTGGAACCCAGTTCCAACGTTTCTACCACCAAGATCCATCCCGGTAAACCTGATGAGCCATAGGAAGGCGAGTGTATCTTTCATTCAAAGATGTGGATGAATGGTACTCCACTACACTTTCTCATTGATAGTAGTAGCCAGAAGAACCTCATCTCAATGGAGGTCATCAAGTAGTTGGCTCTGCCGACAAAGATGCACCCGTATCCATACACCATTATGGCTCCACCAAGGAAGAGATCTTTGCGTCATCCAATAGTGTCACATGTCCTATGCCATCAAGCCCTTCAAAGATGAGGTATTTTTTGATGTCGCTCCCCTCGAAATTTGTGATTTTATTTTGGGCCAACCTTATTGATGGAAACGCCATATTGTATACAAGTCTAGGCTTTGCAGTGTTACAATTACTTTGGACAGGAAATTGTACAGAATACCTAAGGTAGTCCCACCTATTTCCATTTCCTTGATTCCTGCCAAGCAATGCAGGAAGGTCATCTCTCAGACCAAGAAGTTTGTCTTATTTTTTATTCAATCTCAAAGTGAGTGGAAGGTTGCAGCCACATCCATGGCCTCTGTGGTCGATCTATCCATGCAGTAGAAGAAAGTGGATAAGTTCATAGAAGAATACAAAGACGTATTCTCCTCACCCACTGAGGTACCTCTACATTGTCAATTCAAGCATTCAATCGATCTGACCCCCATCACACCGTTACCCAATGGGCCAATCTATCATTTCTCTCTATTGGAAAATGAGGAGTTCAAAATTCGGATCCAAAAACTACTCAAAAAGAGCCACATATAACCTAGCTCATCACTGTGTGGAATCCCAATCATGTTTGTGCAGAAGAAAGATGGGACCTAGCGACTCTACATCAATTCTCGCGCCCTAAATAAAATCACAGTTAGGAACTGGTACATGTTTCCCTGAGTCGATGACCTCCTTGACCAGCTCAAGGGGGGAAAATACTTCAATAAGATTGATTTTAATTTTGGCTACCATCGGGTCCCAATAGAGTAGACAGATGTATAGAAAATTGCCTTCAAGTCCAAAGAATGTCTTTTTGAATGGTTGGTCATGCCCTTTGGTTTGACGAATACCCAAACAATTTTCATGAGGATGATGGGCGATATCTTGTGGCCTTTCACCAATTCTTTTGTGGTGGTGTATATGGATGACATCCTCATCTACAACAAGAATTGGGTGCAACACTTTCAGCATATTCAACAGGTTCTACACACTCTATAGCAACACAAGTTGTATGTTGTTGAAATATTGTAACTTCGAAGAATATTCTACCTAAGAGAGAGTTGAATAATATTATATTATATTTAATTAGGCCCTATTGTGCCTTAGAAAAAATCGTCCCTATTGTGCCTTAATTGATCCAGAAATATCTTTTAATGATTGTGGTTGAGTTTTTAATTGCATGCGTTAATTAACCATTTAAGAAGCTGAATGAAAGAGGATGAATTTAATGAAGGAACATAGCAGCCATAAAATAGTATACAGATCTGAAATTAAGCAATAATAACAGCAAACCATAACAAGAGAAGTGATAATGGAGTTCGGCACAAGATTGCCTACGTCTCCGGGCCTTTGTCTCAGTGGGGGAGGCTTCTTTATTTATGTTTAAAAGCTCAAAAAGTACATTGCAGTAGTGCCATTAGGCTACAAGACTGATCTGGTCATGTTCTTCCAGATCTCTATAACCCAATAGAAGAAACGGCATGCAAAAAAGATGATCGGAGCTCCGAGAAATGGCCCACAAGCATCTGCTCCTCAACAACTTCCCTACATAAAAATGGCTTTGGTTTGGCTTCCCTTCAGCATAACTCTGCTCTGACTATCCTCCATAACCTCAAACAGGCCTGTTTTATATAGATCTGAAGTTGGTTATCATTCCCCAACTTCCTCCCAAAATCTGGCCTCAAAAAGAGCCCAATATCCCCCAAAAATGACCAAAATCTCCATTAACAGGCCTGAAAATCACTGAAAAATCACATTTTCTAATGTTAAAAACCCATTTTCTGAAAATAAAGGGGATAAGCCCCTAACTGGGCACGTGCCCCTGGTCTTATGGCACTCTATATGGGATCAGGGGCTAATAAAATGATGCCTTAGCTGGGTTAGGCCCCTTTTGGAGTGCGCCCCCCTAGTCTCATGTGATATCCCTGGATCCTGGGGCTGGTGCTTATCTTTTGGGCACGCATGAGAGGGAGCACCCTCCTTTACTGGGTTGTGGTCACATGCAAGAGTTTGACCATGGGTTGGGGATTATCCTCAGCCCCCTTTTTGCCCCTTTTCACTTTAGTACACTTTATTTAAACTAAAGTGATCCTTGTTAAACAAGAAACACAAGGGTGCATTGGTGGAGGGACTTTGTCAAGATTTGGATTGACCCAAGAGGTCATTGGATCAAACCCCATGGACTCCATAACATTTTTCCATATGAATGCATTGACCAATCCCATGGTGCCACGTGGCAGCCCATGACTGGGTCATGTGGCACCCAACAATTCGTCAACAAACTGCCACTTGTCAACTGCTAGGTGGATCCCTGTCAGTGACCAGTCACCTGTTGTTGTGCTGCCACTTGTCACTTCTGCCACTGCCACATGTCACCTCTAGAAAGTGCCACGTCACTCTTTGACTGTTGACTTTTTACCTGTTTGGAAAAATGGTCAGAGTGCAATAACTCTCTCATACAATGTCCATTTGAGAAAGTAAATATATGGCCAAAATCAGCGCGACGAGCCGGTCGCAATGGAATTGGTTTCATCTGATTCTAAGAACTTTCATTTTTGAGCCTTTTTGAGCCCTGTCAGGCTCCTAGATCCGATTTTGGATCACACCTCCCCACTAAAGGACCTTTTGGTCCCCAAAAGGTTATTGACCAGTCAACAAGATCGAGATAGGCCACCCGGCTTGTCCTCTGTCTCTGAACTCTGTCCTGTGCACCTGTCTCATCAAGATCAACTGTAACACAATCATTACAATTGACATCATATTGTTAGCCATTTGAACCCTGTTACATCTTACGGAAGCCACTATCATCGATGTAGACAACATTACTAATGATAGCATCAAAAAGAGTACTACAAATGAGTTGATGTACTTGCAATATTTGCACTACATGAGCTTATCTTGAAGCAACTTATGATTGATTTTCCATTCAACAATCATTTCTTGTTCTTGCTTAAGATCGATTACTTCATTTGAGACAATTATTGGTTTTTTTCTTGCTGGCACTGCTTTCTTTAATTGTTCCATTGTTTGAAGTGTTTTATTTGCCTTAACATGATGAGCATGAACCACATAATCTTGACCTGCTTTGGTTAATTGATATTGATTATTTGTCCTGTAGAATATTGCCTTACGATCATATAAGTATGGACTACCTAAGACCATTCCACATTCACTTAACGACACTACATCACATGTTACTTTGTCCACATACTTAGATGAAATTGTAAATTTGATTGTGCACTACTTTGTTATGTGCATTTGATGATGATTGCTTATCCATTTAAGTGTGTAAGGCTTATGATGTGCTTGTGTTTTTAACCCCAATTGCTTAACCAATTCTTCTGAGATTAGATTAGATTGAGATCCACTGTCGATTAATGTGTCTATATTATTGTGTCGCATGATGGTCCTTATATGAAACAAGTTACTTCTACAATCAATGCCTTCACCAATTTTACCTGTCATACCAATCAACGAGACCTTAGATTCATCACCTGAATCTGATCCCAAGTCTATGAGTCTTGTTGTCGCTGCCACTGTTTGCATTCCCTTCTTTTCCTTGAACCACTTTGGCCTCTTCTCGGGATGCAACTGCCAACATCTGTCCTCATCGTGTCCCTCTTTCTTGTAATGCTTGCAAGAGGGCTTCCCTTCCTTCCTCATCACTGCACTTGAATTCTTGCCATGTCATTTCCTCTTGTCCTCTTTCCTTGAAGACGATGATTCCCCTGACACACATGCTTTTCCTGCTTCAATATACGTAGCTTGAACAGAAACCTCATCAAAGTTAGTGGGTCCAAACATGAATACAGTGTTTCTAATATGTGCAGGTAAACCTCCTATATACTTCATAAGGGTTTCCTGTGTATGTAATGGGATATTTAACATCAATTCCATTTTACGAAAGCTATCTGTATACTCTTGCACTGTTTGTCCTTTTCTTAGTTTTAAAGATTGTCATTCAATTAATGCTTTTTATTTATAACCCAAAGGATAGAATTGTTTCCTAAGTGTAGAAATGAAGCTTTGCCATGATGGAAATACATTACCCACTTGTTTCATTCCACTTTGCAACTTGCTTTGCCACCAGATGAGAGTTGTACCTACAAGTCTCAAAGATGCCAACTTGATTTGTGTGGCCTCATCCTTGATCTGTTGCACACTACAGTAAGCCTCCATCTGCCTGATCCAATTGTCAAGTTTCTCTGCATTTACTTTACCATCATATATGGGTAACTCAAATTTAACATCAATTTTTAACAATGGCATTTCATTCTTATGCTTATGAACATGTTTATTTGCATTAGATTTAGAACTTGAACTTGAAGAAGAAGGAGAAGAAGGAGGTGATGATGGAGGTGAAGGAGGAATCTAAGGATGATCCTCTTCCTCTTCAGTTTTTCCCTTTGAATATTCACCCAAAACTGGTCTCTTTCGTTCCAAGTAATCCTCATACAAAACTTTCACCATCTCCGACATAGCAAGGAAATTTTTCCATAACTCTTTCTCATCCTGAGAAATCCCTTCTCCCGATGCCATCTTCTCGCTGTGAGAATCTCTCTTTCTCAATCCAATTAATGGATTCTCTGCAACAAGCTCACCTTCACCACACTATAGCTTTTCCCTGGTTAACATGCAAAACTCAAATCCAAATGTCAACTAGCTCTGATACCACTTGATCCGGAAAGATATTTTAATGATTGTGGTTGAGTTTTTAATTGCATGCGTTAATTAACCATTTAAGAAGCTGAATGAAAGAGGGTGAATTTAATGAAGGAACATAGCAGCCATAAAATAGTATACAGATCTGAACTGAAGCAATAATAGCAGCAAACCATAATAAGAGAAGTAATAATAGAGTTCGGCACAAGATTGCCTACGTCTCCGGGCCTTTGTCTCAGTGGGGGAGGCTTCTTTATTTCTATTCAAAAGATCAAAAAGTACATCACAACAGTGCCATTAGGATACAATATTGATCTGGTCATTTTCTTCCAAATCTCTAGAACCCAACAGAAGAAACAGCACGCAAAACGGATGATTGAAGCTCCGAGAAATGGCCCGCAAGCGTCTGCTCCTCAACAGCTTCCCTGCATAAAAATGGATTTGGTTTGGCTTCCCTTCAGCATAAATATGCTCTGACTATCCTCCATGGCCTCAAACAGACATGTTTTATATAGATCTAAAGTTGGTTATCATTCCCCAACTTCCTCCCAAAATCTGGCCTCAAAAAGAGCCCAATATCCCCCAAAAATGACCAAAATCTCCATTAACAGGCCTGAAAATCACTGAAAAATCACATTTTCTAATGTTAAAAACCCATTTTCTGAAAATAAAAGGGATAAGCCCCTAATTGGGTGTGCGCCCTTGGTCTTATGGCACTCTGTATGGGATCAGGGGCTAATAAAATGATGCCTTAGGTGGGATAGGCCCCTTTTGGAGTGTGCCCCCCCTGGTCTCATGGGATATCCCTGGATCATGGAGTTGGTGCTTATCTTTTGGGCGTGCATGAGAGGGAGCGCCCTCGTTTGTTGGGTTTTGGTCACGTGCAGGAGTTTGACCATGGGCTAGGGCTTATCCTCAGCCCCCTTTTTGCCCCTTTTCACTTTAGTACACTTTATTTAAACTAAAGTGATCCTTGTTAAACAAGAAACGCAAGGGCGCATTAGTGGAGGGACTTTGTCAAGATTTGGGTTGACCCAGGAGGTCATGGGATCAAACCCCATGGACTCCATAACATTTTTCCATATGAATCCATTGACCAATCCCATGATGCCACGTGGAAGCCCATGATTGGGTCATGTGGCACCCAACAATTCGTCAACAAACTGCCACTTGTCAACTGCTAGGTGGATCCCTATCACTGACCAGTCACCTGTTTTTGTGTTGCCACTTGTCACTTATGCCACTGCCACGTGTCACCTCCAGAAAGTGCCATGTCACTCTTTGACTGTTGACTTTTTGCTTGTTTGGAAAAATGGTCAGAGTGCAATAACTCTCTCATACAGCGTCCATTTGAGAAAGTTAATATATGGTCGGAATCAGCATGATGAGCTAGTCGCAATGGAATTGGTTTCATCTGATTCTGAGAACTTTCATTTTTGGGCCTTTTTGAGCCCTGTCAGGCTCCTGGATCTGATTCTGGATCATTAATAGTTAAATGTAAATTAAGAGGGTAAGGTGATAGGTTGGCCCAGACCTAATTGTAGGCTAGATAGACCACTATTTATAAGAGAGGTCAGTGCCTCATTTGGACTCACACCAACTAGCTCTGTAGTGCGCAAGTCTTGGAGGAGAAATTTTTGCAACTGGGGGGTGATATCAAGGAGGGTTTTGGTCTATCTCTTGGTATTTATTGGTTAAATGGTGTGTTACTTTTCTTGGTGAAGGAGTAGAGGAGGATATTTTGTTTGGTCTTTGTTCTATCTATAATGAGGATGTTTTGTTGGGTTTTTTCCGATGTGAGGGTTTCCCGGGATAATATGTGTGTCCCTATTGTTTCTATGATTGCCTCTCTTTCAGTGATCTTATTTATGCAGCTAATGTGCTAAATAATTATAAAAATAAATAAAAATTGTAACTACTAGTTGTATAAGTAAAACTTCAACTTGGTATCAGAGCAGGCCTAAAAGAGACTAACTCACAATTTATAAGAAGTGTCTAGCTTCAGCACACCCTCTCCAAGATTCAGTTTTCAGTATTGCAACTGCTACAGAATTAGGGTTTCTACATAAACCATAAGTGTGATGTTTACCCTGTTTAAGGAGGATGTTGGAGAAAGCAACCACACCTAGGAACTCACCCTAGGAGGGCGCGTCTAGTCCCTGGATCAGAATTCTGAAATTTGAAGTTTGAGAAATTAGGGTTTCCTTATAAAAGCCTAAGTTGCAATTGTAGTACCAGTATCAGTTGCAATTGTAGTATCAGTTGCAGTTGTTGTATCGGTTCCAGTTGCAATGCCAGTTCCTTTGTACCAGTTCCTTCATGTCAGTTTCAACACCAATTGCAATGAAAGTTTTTGTGAAGTGTTGGGATTGATTTTTATTGTCCTAGTGTGCCTTACCCTAGAAAATCTCCAACTAACTTTAAGTTACAAGTTGAATCACCTTTGAAGTTTAAAAGGTTTTTATTCCTTGCTCGTTGTTTCCGGATGATGCCACTACCTAATGTTGCCAGAGGTATGTACTTACATATGTTTAAACTGTATCATTATTTTAAAGGGTATTTATAGGAGAAAGGATATTTTGTCTAAACAACAATCGTAGATCCAGAGGGATCTCAAATCCAACACATTCAGAGGAACTATGCACCCTAGTTTTGATTACTTTGATGTTCCTCTACTTGTTATGGAATTATTGTAATCTTATGAATATTCAAGTTGCATTTTGATCTGTTGAAGTTATCATACTAACCATTGGTCAAAATTAAAGTAAAAGTATTACATTGATTGAAAAGTTGAGATTATAGAGTTTATTCCCTAACTTGGATTTCTGTCAAGATAGAAAATTGTCTTAGTACAGAGGACAGGTTGAAGAAAGTACTTTTCATCTTGAGTGAAGAAGACTCAGAAGAAAAGAAACACACTCATTCTTGAGGACAAGACTCCAGGTTCCATGTTTGATTGATTAAATTGATAAGATTCAAATTTACACATATCAAGTTTGATAACTACTAAACACTATAGTTGTGAATACAATCTTTGAAAAGTTGTATTATTGAATACTTGGTAGCATGTGAGCACTATTGAGATAAATGCTTAATGTAATCATTTACTAGATATAACTAACATCTCCTCTAGGAGAAACTTCTTGTTTTGTTTCCAGGTTACCATGGAAGAATGATTGATCAKAACACTAGAAGARTGTTTATCTCATTCCTTATTATTGTATTTCTTACTTTTTACCCTTGTTTCAGGYAGGTCACAAGTGATATCTCTTAAGGATCTATTGTGACGATTGTTMTTGCTATTGTTTATTATTATTATAAAGAGTATTATTCTTYTATGTTGTTTMTCCCTTGTTGTTCTTGTTCCGGGCAGGTCACGGATGATATCCCTAAGGAAGCTATAGTGACGGTTGCAGGAGGCAACATATTAGATGAGACATGGAGCAGACTATCCAAGTTGTATACACGATCATATACATCCATGTACCAAAGAAGATGAAGAAGAAGCTACTTTTGAGATATAGATTATCTCATATGGAGATTGATTGTAAGGAGTAGAGGGATCCAAAGATGACCGAACATTAGAATAGAACTCACAATAGACTTAGTCAATGGATAATGAAGCCACCTTGACAAGAAGAAGAATTCGTTTGAATTCTGACTCGACTTTTCATATCAAGACTTGGTATTCAACACCAAGTATATCTTGCAGAGACTATGAAGTTTTTGTAAAATCGGAAGAAATCAAGACTCAAAGTAAACCTGATCTTCAAAAGGATCAGATGGGAAAAAGAGACATCTTCCAGGAGTGGTAGACAGATGCCATGAGTTGAGAAGACTAGATCATAGATTTGGAAACCTATACAAGACATGAAATCTCCTAAGAATATTCCCTTGTTTCAATAACAGAGGAGGAAACCAGTCAGAAGGACTGGGATATGGATTTTACTTGAGACCAAAAGGAAACTCATTGGTGACTTCCAAGATTGATCTAATAGATAAATCATATTGTAGATAACAGTATAAATGTGTACAAAGCCTAATTTGTGTCCAAAGGATTCTCCCAACAAGAGGGAGAAGACTATGAGGAGACACTTGCTCCAGTAATCAGAAGAGGTATATATAGAAAAAACATGATTCATTAAAAGAAGCTGACACAATATGAGATTAAGAGGGATCAAGTATGAAAATCCATGTATTTGAGATTAAGTTATCTCCAGTTCCAATTGGTGCAGTACATGAGTTGGGCCATGGAGACATGAGTACAATAGAAGATTGAGTTACCTTCAGAGAAAGAGGATAAGCTACCCTCAGTGTCAGGTATTGAGCCACTCTCAGTTTCATATGAACTTGTTTCCATGATAGAATAAGGGAGATACTCTCATATTTCAGCAGCTACAGTGAGAATAGAGTAGTCATTCTCAGCTTCAGAAATAACAGTTGCAGGTGCAGAGTCATGGTTCCATAAGGAACAACTGCAGAAAAAGTAGAGGACATACTCTCAGGCAGTGAGAAAAATAGTGCTTTGCAAAAGGCACATAGAACCAACACATGATTATGCATATTGAGTTGCATTCAAGAAAGTGTACCAAGTCGGTACAAAGTGATGTGAAAATTTGGTTTCAAAGTACAGGACAGGAAGACTCGTGTCTGCAAGTTGAAGCAAGCTCCAATGATCCGAATTATTTTCAGCACGAAATGAGAGTGAAGATATAATAAAGAATGCACAGAGATATCATGGATATCCAATATTATAACAGAAATGTATCAGAGATGCAACCATAAACACAAAGATGCAGTAATACACGATTTCTATTAATGAAAGAAATGTACACAGAGTGTAAAAATACAGAGTGAAAGACTCGCTAGAATGGTGGTAGCTTATCTCTAAGAAGAGATGTGATGTCTACTCGCATTCGAAAGAATATGATTACAATGAGGCTCTAAAGGCCTTTTATCATAAAGAAAATCCAAAACCCTAACCTCAGAAGATGAAAATCCAACAGTTTTGTGGACCCCGTTTTGGGTAGTTTGGCATATCAACTTCCCGGGGGTGTAACTTCATCATACAATCTTCGTTTGGGGTGCACGACATCTCATTGGAAAGATCTATCCAAGGACCACAATAGTTGGAAAAAAATATCATGTTGATACTTTTCGATCGGACCATGCCCAAAAAACGTCGTTTAGGGCCTCAAAACATCTCTGAAAGTTCAGGACCCAAAAAACTGCCAAAAATAGTAAATAAACAAAATTGCAAGAAAATAGTTTTTAGCCAATTGGAAAAGGTGGGTGGCCACCGATATCCACCTAGATAAATCCTCCCTCCTTAGGAATAAATGGTCTCCATTGCGTTGAGTGCCCGGGGGAGAGGGAAAAGTGTTTGTTGAATCTACATCTTAATGAGTTGCTTGCCTTGTTGGAGAAGTCGCGTTGCTCGGTTTGTGGAAGGTTGTCACGAACCTGTTGTGGCTGAGGATGTTCAAAAAGTTGAGCTACATGAGAGGACTATGTGCAAAAGGAATCTTTGCGCTTTGTTGCAACCTTGTTGACCTGCTTTTGTTGAATAGAAGGTGCTTGGGGCGAGGTTGTAGTGGTTGCAGTGTCCTTTTGTTCCCCTTTTGAACAGATTGTGAAGAAGTTGAATTTTGTAGTATGAGATACTACCTTGAGGCACTGTTTAGGTGGAACAATAGTTGTAACTACCTCTGGTATTCTGTAGAGATGACCCCCCAAAGTAAAAATGACACTACGAGGTCGAGACTCATAAACAGCATGGTGTCTCCACATATATGGTTGGCCCAAGAGAACATCACAAACATCCAATGGGGAAACATCACATAATACCTCATCCTTGAAGGGTTGGATGTCGTATGACAATCGGCATTGTTGGCTGACACAGAGATATCATCCTTGGCAAAGCCACCCAATGTTGCATGGTTGCGATTGTGGTGTTGTTGACAATCCCAACTGTTTGACGACATCTGCTGAGATGAGGTTCTTATGTCTTTTGCTATCAACAATAAAATGTAGCAGAGTCCCCTTCACCCACATCTATGAATGAAAAAGGGGCTCTCCCTCTTCAGGATCTGTTGGTTCTTCTGGTTGAATTATTGTGGTCGTGACAATAGCAGTGGGGTCTGCGTCGATTATCTGTCTTTTACTAATATTTTCAGAATCAGATTCTGAGTCAGGGTTCGGCTCCTTGTCTTTGATCTCGGCCACCAATGACTGTTTTGAGCAACATTCCTCAGTGTTGTGCCAAGGGATTTTTTGGAAATCGCACCATTTTCCAATTTCCTTCTTTGTCTTCCCGTGGCCCTTATTTTCTTGTGGCTTAGACTGGTTTTCAGGAGACTATTTGTTAGGGTTGTCTTTTTTATAATTTGGTTGTTGCGTATTTTTAGACCCGAACTCTCGTTTGTTCTAGTGCTTAAGAATTTTTGCTTGATTTTAATAGCATATCGATAAGAAGCACCGACTGATGATATGTCCAGAAAATCCATTTCAGTTTGGATGTATCTGTGTAGAGCCCCATGGTATTTCAGAACCAAATTTCATTCGGAGTCTTTGATACCCAACTTGGTGCGCAAGGTATGGAAGGTATTGGTGAAATCTGGAACTTCTTGGCCCCTCTCTTACCGCAGTGCGGTCCATCTCATGTATTGTTCCTCATAGTTACCAATGGGGTAATACTGTTCCTTTATAGCATCCACAAAAAAATCCCAAGTGGGCTAGGCCCCATAGATTCCAAACTCCTCTGTGGAAATTTTCTCCCAGTAAGTTTCCCACCAATGTTTGACATGGGGGAGAGCTTTAAGGAGTGTGAAGGTGATCTTTTCCCTGTCTGAAAAATTATGAACAGAGAAATAACCTTCTAATAGATTTAACCATTTGTCTAGGGCATCCACATCTATCTGACCTTCAAATATGGGAATATCAAAATTAACATGTACCTTGAAAGGAGAGGTGCTTCCAAAGTGGTTGTTTGATGAATATGCATCTGTTTCTATCGACAGGCATTGAAGGATGTGGGAAAAATTATCCATCATTTCGTCCCTCTATCGCGTCATGCGTGAGAGCTTGCTCAAGCAATAGATTTATAGGACCGTATGCTCCGTCGTTTTTCTTTTCTTCTGCCATGGAGGGTTTCTTGGGCGTGCGAGAGCGATTATCTTCAAGAGAGATAATCTTGAGACCCAACTTGTTATATTCGGACCTCGTCGGGGACATGCACTGAAAAAATGACCAAGAGCAGCCTACTCTAATACCACTGATCTGGATTGTTTTCGACATGAAATGAGAGCAGAGATATAATAAAGAATGCACAGAGATATCATGGATATCCAATAACATAATAGAAATGTATCATAGATTCAACCATAAACACAGAGATACATTAATACACGATTTCTATTAATGAAAGAAATATACAGAAACTGTAAAAATACAGAGTGAAAGACTCGCTAGAATGGTGGCAGCTTATCTCTGAGAAGAGATGTGACGGATACTTGCATTCGCAAGAAGATTATTACAATGAGTCTCTAAAGGAATTTTTATCATAAATAAGATCCAAAACCCTAACCCCGAAAGATGAAAAGCCAACAATTTTGTGGACCCCGTTTTGGGTAGTTTGGCGTATCAACTTCCTGGGGGTGTAACTTTGGCATACGATCTTCGTTTGGGTTGCACGATAGCTCATTGGAAAGATCCATCCGAGGACTACAATAGTTGGTAGATGATATCGTGATAATATGACTGGACCATGCCCCAAAAAATGTCGTTTAGGGCCTCAAAATGGCTTTGGAAGTTCAAGACCCAAAAAACTGCCAAAAATAGTATATTACCAAAATTGCCAGAAAATTGTTTGAGCCAGTTGGAAAAGGTGGGTGGCCACCGATATCCACCTAGATCATCCAAGAGCTTGGTATGGTAGGATTGATATTTTTCTGATGAGCTTGGGCTTTACCGAGAGTAAAGTTGATTTGAACCTTTACTTCAAGAATGAGAATGATCAACCAGTTATATTGTTGTTATATATGGATGACATATTCTTGACAGATGAAGAAAAGATCATCACATATTGTAAGAAGAAGCTTGCCACTGAATTTGAAATGAGGACCTAGGCCCGATGCACTATTTATTAGGTCCTAAAGTATGGCAGAGCCTATAAGATATTTCCCTTATTCAAGGAAAGTATGTTGTGGAAATTATGAAGAGATTCGATATGATGGACTATAGAGCCATGTCCACTCCTATTGAAACGAATCTGAAGTTATTGGTTGATATTTCATTAGAAATAGGTGATGTTACTCTATACAGACATATGATTAGTTCATTGATGTATCTGACGAACACCAGACCAAATATATGGTTTTTTTTTAATACCTTGAGTCAGTATCTGGTGGAGCCCAAACGTGTTCACCTTGTAGCTACAAAGCATGTCATGAGATACCTTGAGGGTACATTGTATTATAGTCTTTGTTATACTGGAGAGCATGACTTCAGATTGTATGGCTATACTAATTCAGATTGGGCTGGAAGTGCTTCAGACAGAAAAATAACTTCACGATGTTGTTTCAGTTTGGGGTCAACCATGACTTCGTGGCAAAGAATGAAGCAATCCAGTATTGCTCTCAGCACGGCAGAAGTGAAGTACATTGCAACATGTTCCGCCAGTTGTGAATCCATATGAATTTGGAAGTTGTTGACAGGTTTGTTTGATCTAGAGATGGAAGCTACCATGATTCTATGTGATAACTATAGTTGCATAAAGATGACAGAGAACCAGTGTTCCATGATAAGATGAAGCACATACAGATTTGGTATCACTACATTTGTGACATGGTGCAGAAGGGAGTTGTAAAACTCCAATATGTTGTCACATATGAGCAGGTTGCAGATGTGTTGACTAAGCCTTTGCCTCGTGTAAAGTTTGAGTACTTTCGAGACAAGCTTGGTGTAGTGTGAAAGGACCTCCCTCGAAAGGGGGAGTGATGTTGATGTTACTATGGTATCCTGACCAACGACAGGAAGCTCATTTAGGATTTTATATCCTAGGAGACTGACCATCCTTGGGCAGATCCTGAAGGTTCGGTAAGGACAGTATTTCAAAGTACCTATGCATGTATATGTCGATTGTGGTCAGTAGTGGTATCTCAGTTAGTATTTTATATCCTAGGGAATATTATGATTCCTAGGCAGATCCTGAAGGTCTGGTAAGGACATTCTGTCAGAGTACCACGTGGTAGCTTGTTATGATTTTATATCCTAGGGAATCTTATGATTCATGAGTAGATCCTGAAGGTCCGATAAGGATGGTCTGATAGATTACCACATATGTTATTGCTGATGCACCTGCCTCATTCTATTGCCACATATATATGTTGATGTTCTAGCTTCATGATGTTGATGATGATGATGTTATTTCAGCTTCATGTTGTTGATGATGTTGATGTTCCAGCTTCATGTTGTTGATGATGATGATGTTATTCCAGCTTCGTATTGTTGATGTTCCAACTTCATGTTGTTGTTGATGATTATGTTACTCCAACTCCACACTGCAAATGATGATGATGTTCAGTTTCTACTGATGTCGATGATGAGAAAAAAATTTGATGACCTATAGATATAACCGACAATGTTCCCAATCCTGATGATAATGTCCCCTCCTCTTGATGATGTATTCAGTCCAATCAGTTTTTATTAATGTTGTCAGTAGAATATTCTACCTAAGAGAGAGGTGAATAATATTTTTTTATATTAATTAGACCCTATTCTGCCTTAGTAAAAGTCGGCCCTATTGTGCCTTAACAGTTAAATTTAAATTAAGAGG
>JASDQU010242203.1:92935-105740 GCA_032191745.1 Picea mariana
ACCCTATTATCATTTCAGTGTTCTTGTGGTGTTATTCTAATTATATTGTTGTTCATCTGCCATTTCTAGAATTTTATTTTTGTTCTGCATACTTTTTATATCTGGAATATTACAAGTGGTATCAGAGCACTTTCCTTGGCAAAAAATTGTGGGTCAAATTTTTTTCAGGCTAGAGATGTATTCCGACGTCTTTAAGCTACAGATATATGTCGTTAAGTGCATAATCCGTGGTTGAGGGATTCATACACGCAGGAAATACAAGTCGTTCTTAAGCGCACATCTGATGGCCACCCTTGTAACCCCTGTTGGTGCCCCTTTGAGTGGCAACGCACCAGACAGCACATGTATACGGATCGGCCTAGATTTCTTGAATCCCTCTTTAGATAAACCGATCGGTCGCCTAACTGCTATAGTGCCACCAAGAACAGCACTCGGGAAGATACTCTCTAGTACCTGGGTAGTCGAGTAGTACGGCAAAGGGCACGGTCTAGCCTCCTTAGTTAGTGCCCTGAGTATTGGGCCGAGTACTATTGTTGGACCCCGCACATATATCAGAGAGCTATAGCATAGGGAAAACCCTTGTCTGTAGAACCCTTGAATACCTAACCCTTGGGGACGGAAACAAAAAAACTAAAACATACAAGATCTATTACCACGTAACTATGTTTGAGTTGCGAAATCACTACACATTTATTTCTGGTTAAGCATTTTGGTATTTCATCACTGCAGTATTCTTCATACCGGAGTATAACTACGCAGGTGTAAAAAAAAAAAAATCTGGAAATTTTTGCACCATTATTTGAGACCTATCCCATTGGATTTATCTCGTTGCCCTTATCACATTCATACCTATCATTTTTCAGCAAAATTTTTAACCCCACCTACCCCTTTTCGGTTCCCTTGCCATCATGGCCCATACCCATAGCCAAGACTTTGAAGCTCGCTTCAATACCTTGCAATCTAATTTCACAGAGACCCAACAAGAAGTGAAACATCTCAATGCCAATATTGCCACAATCAATACAAACATTCAGTCCTCCATCGCCGCCTCAATCGAGGAACTCAAACAAGACATGACTACCCAGCTTGAATCTGTCATTTCGATGATCTGCACCAAGCTCCATATCCCTGTAGATACCCCTTTATCTGACCCACCTTTGCATACCGAAGCTGAAACTTCCTCTCATTCCCATAATTTTCAGCCCCATCACTTTCAACGTGACCTACGCCTTTCGCGGGTGGATGTGACCAAATTTGATGGCTCGGATCCCACCGGTTGGGTAACTCAAATGGAACATTATTTCTCTTTGTATGGCATTACATATGACTTGGCCAAACTCTGGTATGGTGTTCTCCATCTAGACCAAGAACATTGGCAACTGTGGCAATGGAGAAAAACTTCTCGTCAAGGGTATATTGCTTAGACACACTTTTTGGCAGAGCTTTATGAACGCTTTGACACCGACACCAACCATTTACGTTGTTTGAAAAAATTGAAACAATCTAGCACAGTGGAAGACTTTATAGTTGCTTTTGAGCGACTGTATTTTCGTACAGAGGGCATGTCTGATGCTTTTTTTCGAGAATGTTTTATCATGGCCTCAAGGATGAGATTCGTACCCATGTCCTCATGGCTCAGCCTAAAAGTTGGGTGGAGGCTACGAAACGAGCTAAGGAAGCACAACAAGTTGTCTCTTCTCAAAATTGGAAACCCTCCTTTATTCCTTGCACTAAACTAGTAAATCCCACTCCTCCTTCCACCCCATTGAAGATCCAAAAATTGACCAAGGCCGAAATGGATGAATGCCAACTCAAAGGCCTTTGTTATAATTATGATGACAAATATTTTCTGAGCCACAAGTGTAAGGAACAAAATATTTTTATGGCCATCTCGGAGGATATTTCGAAAGAGGGTGTTGAAACTCCCCGTGTGTCTGAGTCACCTGAACCCACGGATATAACCCCTCCCTCATACCCTCCCGAAGTAGAATCTATCATTTCCATAAATGCTCTCACTGGCTTCTCTGCTCCCCAAACCCTCAAGATAATTGGTTACATCAAGCATAGGAAGGTCATCATTCTTGTTGATAGTGGAAGCACCCATAATTTTATTCATTTCCCAAGAAACTCATTGTTATATCCATGCAGACAATAATTTTCAAATCATGATTGCCAATGGCGGCTCCATGAAATGTGGAGGGCATTGTGAAAATGTGTGTCTCCAAATTGGTGACTACCATCTGAAATCTCATATGTTTTCTATCGACATGGGCGGTTGTGACATTGTGTTGGGTGCAGACTGGCTAAGGACTTTGGGTCCCATTCTCATGGATTTCAAGGAATTAACCATGCAATTCGACCAGAAGGGCCAAAAATATAAGTTCCAAGGCATCACCGCTAGTTCACCTAAGATCATTAGTTCCCATCGAATGGAAACTCTGCTCAAAAAAGRTCATTCTGGCATTATTGCCCAACTCCATGCCATACARGCAACTGAGACACCCTCTGTGCCGCAAGACCTCCAATCCATCCTCTCTAAACACCAGGTGGTATTTTYCGCTCCCCAGGGACTCCCRCCTTCCCGTGGTGTTCATGMTCATTCCATTCCCCTTATACCARGAAGCCTTCCTCCCAATATTCGTCCMTATCGTCACCCCTTTTCCCAAAAAAATGAAATTGAGAAAATGGTTCAAGAACTGCTTAACGTAGGTGTTATCCGCTCTAGTATGAGCCCCTACTCTTCTCCTGTGGTCATGGTCCTGAAGAAAGAAGGTTCTTGGTGCATGTGTCCTGACTTCCGCGCCCTCAACAAACTAACCATTAAAGACAAATTTCCCATCCCTGTCATTGATGACCTCTTGGATGAATTGAGTGGCACCCAGTTCTTTACTAAACTTGATCTGCATTCTGGCTACCACCAAATCCGTATGAAAGAGGCAAACATTCCTAAGACTACCTTTATAACTCATGAAGGCCAATATCAGTTTTTGGTCATGCCCTTTGGCTTGTCTAATGCCCCCTCCACCTTCCAAAGCCTCATGAATCATGTCTTTCACCCTTTTCTCCGTCATTTTGTCTTAGTTTTCTTTGATGATATCCTCATCTATAGCAAAACCTAGACATACCATCTTGCTCATGTGGACCGAGTTCTCCATCTACTCTCTCAGCACCAACTTTTCCTAAAACAATCTAAATGTGCTTTTAGCGCCTCAGAAGTCGAGTACTTGGGTCATCTTGCTGGCAAGAATGGCGTCAAGGTGGATCCTAAAAAGATTGAAGATATGCAATACTGGACTCACCCAAAGACTCTCAAAATATTGCGAGCATTTATGGGCTTAACAGGTTATTATCGCAAGTTTGTCAAGAATTATGGAAAGAATGTAGCACCTCTCACTGCACTCCTTAAAAAGAATTCTTTCACTTGGACTCCAGCAGCTGCTCAGGATTTTCAAACCTTGAAGATGGCCATGTGCACCAATCCAGTCCTGGCCCTTCCTGATTTCACAAAGACCTTTTTCCTGGAATGTGATGTTTCAGGGAAAGGTATTGGCGTTGTCCTTATGCAAGAGGATCGACCTTTGGCCTTTACCAGCAAACAACTATTTGAACGAAATTTGGGCAAATCAATTTATGAAAAGGAAATGTTGGCTATTTTGCATGTCGTTGATTTGTGGTGCCCTTATCTATTGGGGCAACGCTTCCAAATTAAGACAGATCATCAAAGCCTCAAGTATTTTCTGGAACAACGCATTTCCTCCCCAGAGCAACAAAAATGGGTGACTAAGATCTTCAGATATGATTATGAGATCATTTACAAGAAAGGAAAAGACAATGTGGTTGTGGATGCACTTTCTCAAAAATATGAAGATGAAGGCTCCCTTTTTTCTCTCTCCTTCATTGTACCAGATTGGCTCCAAGTCGTTCACCAAGAATGGCTACATGATCCCAAAATTTTGCTTCTGATACAACAATGGCAGTCCAATTCTCTAGTTTCCCCAGGGTACTCTTGGCTCCATGATGAGCTTCGATACAAAGGCCATTTGTATTTAAGTAAACAGTCAAAACTTAAATCCACGGTGCTTTCTAAGCTTCATGCTACACCCATAGTTGGGCACTCTGGGTTTACCAAAACCTATGATAGGGTCAAACATTATTTTTTCTGGGATGGTATGAAACAAGACGTTCGTAATTTTGTGGCCAAATGTGATGTGTGTCAATGCAACAAGGGTGAAACTGTCAAATCTCCTAGCACACTACAACCACTTCCGATTCCACCAGCTATTTGGAGGGATATCTGTATGGATTTTATCACAGGCTTACCTAAATCAAGAAATAAATCAGTCATCATGGTGGTAGTTGATCGCCTTTCCAAATATGCTCATTTATGTGCTCTTCAACACCCGTTTACAGCATCCACAGTGGCTCAACTTTTCATGGATCAAGTCTTCAAGCTTCATGGCATGCCTCATTCTATTGTTTCTGATCGCGACCCAACTTTCACCAGCAATTTTCGGCAAGAAATATTCAAGATACAAGGCACCCAATTACATCTCAGCACAGCTTATCATCCCTAGACGGATGGTCAAACTGAATTTGTCAACAAGTGTTTGGAAACATATTTGAGGTGTTTTACATCAGAAAATCAAAATCAGTGGGTTCAATGGTACCCCTAGTTGAATGGTGGTACAACACTTCATACCATACGGCTATCCGCATGACTCCTTTTGAAGCGGTATATGAACAAAATCCACCATCAGTTCTCTCATATTTAACAAGTGTCTCAAAGGTCTAGGCGGTTGACCAAATGCTTACAGTTCGAGAGGCTATTCTCCGTACCCTCAAAGATAATTTGGTCATGGCCCAGAATTGCATGAAGCAACAAGCAGATCAAGGTCGCTCTGAATGTCAATTTGCAGAAGGGGATCAGATGTTTCTTCAACTGCAACCTTACAAGCAAAAATCCCTCAAGGTCGACCATTGTCAGAAGCTAGCACCCAAATTTATGGTCCTTATACAGTTCTCAAGCATGTGGGACAGGTGGCCTATCAATTAGCTTTTCCTAGTCATTCTAAGCTACATCTTGTTTTTCATGTCTCATGCTTAAAGAAGGTGATTGGAACTAAGTGCCAAACTCAAACCAACATGCCTGAGTAGGACGAAGAAGCCTCCATTTGGCTACAACCACAATCATTTTTGGACCAGCGTGAGAGTCGCATGCGTCAACGAACCATCAAGGAAGTGTTGGTCCAGTGGAAAGATACAACTCCAACAGATGCCACTTGGGAACCCGCTACCATTCTGTAGCAGTTTCCACATCTCAAGCCTTGAGGACAAGGTTGTTTTTAAGGGGGAGGACATGTTAGGGACCTAACCCCTCATGTAGGTAGAACAATGTATTTCGATGTAATAAAGGTCAATATTAATAAGGCCTGGCAATAAGGTAGAATAATTCAAATGTAAGAAGACCTAATAGAAGATTCTACTTCTAGAAGGATCCTCCTTTGGATGGTTCTCTTGATAGACATATTTAGTATAAATAGGAGTCGAGGGTATGAGAACCCTAGATTGGATATTATTGTAATAGAGCTCTGCTCGACTGGAGGTTTCCCCCTCGAAGAGGCAAGTGAACATTGCTCTCAGTAATCGAAGTTCTCTTTCTGGTGTTACCCTGTTATCATTTCAGTATTATTGTGGTGTTATTCTGGTTATATTGTTGTTCATCTGCCATTTCTAGCATTTTATTTATGTTCTACATATTTTTTATATCTGGAATATTACATTGTGAATGGGAAGTTCATGGGGGGGATTAAAACCAAGAAATAGAAATGAAAAAAACCCTAAACCAATCTTTTAATATTGGATGTTTCAAAGAAGAGTTTCCACCCACGAATTGAAAAAAAGATCGTCGAGAGTCCTCAAGCAGCAAACTTCACATAGATACAAATTCGAAACAGGGAAATTGAAGATATAATTTTCATGAAGGAACCAAGAGTACCTTATGACCAAAAGGCAATTACTATAGGGTTGTGTAGGATGATTGAGTAAGTCTTCGATGGAGGTTGGATCACAAATTTCTTATTCGAGCCAGCAATCTCTGGAGTTTGCAACAATTCGTCGTCCCATGGCTACCTTCATTAAGAACCCAAAAACACACGTGCAATAGCTATGAATGAAATAACTCATCTTGGTCGTGGAGTGTGCGAGCATCGATTGAATGACCTTGATGCACCTCCAACCATCCTTTTCATTAATAGTCATCATTAAAGAATTAAGGGAGGGGATGGAACCTTGATTCTCCACTAATTATCATATGACCCTTGTTTAATATTGATCCAACCTTAGCATTTGTATCCGCCTCCATATTTAGCTCTCGTTTGATATGATAGAGAGTGATTTTATCAAAAAATTAAGCATGTCTAGGGAACGAGACATAATGCCTTTGTAGAAATTACCCCTAGTGACATTCCTTTGAACAATTTCTCTTATGACTAGCATTGAATCCCTGCATGTGATGAGGTTTTTTATTCATTTGGAGAAGGTTATATTGATTCTAGAATAGAGAGCATAAGCATCGGCTTCATTTTCAATTAATGTTCCAAGACCCCAAGCATAATTTGTGATTTTGTAACCTCTAGGATTGCAAATAATCCCCACTATACCTGTCGCTCCTGAAATCTTCCATTTTTCACTGCAAAGCTTTATTTTGTTTTCATAAAAACTTTTTCCAAATAATATCATCATTATAAAAATTATATTATTAAACCTTAAGTGATGGTCCCTTTAAACCTTTGATCTTTCGTAACTTTTGGTTGAAATTTTTTAATTATTGTGATTAATAACATATAGTCTTATCATCAATTATGTATGTATATAATGTACTATACACCATCTTTATCCCCATTTCAATATGAAAATTTCACAAATTAAAATACAACAGGGGAAATAGTTGTAAAGCAGTTTGTCCCTACCTTGATAGTAAGGTTCCAGCGTACAAGGAGTTTTTGCATCAATTTTTGTTGGGTTTTTCCTCTGTTTGATATTTCGAGAAATGGCGCACATGAGAGTGCAATGTAATTGAGAAACTTGTCTCGCCACATCCAAATTTTGAAGTCCATGCAAATGAATAATAGTTTGTTCTTCCTCTTGTGTAAAGGAGATCATCTTGATATCAGTTTTCAGATAATTTTCCCAACACAGTCGGCAGCTCTTACCACATCATCGACCCAAATATAATTGTAATAATATGTAATTTTTATTAAAAAGTATAGGTTCACAACTGTGATTTTGGATGCATTTACATTGCAGTTGACATGAAACTGATGTTTGTGGTATGATTTCAATTGGTAGGGTTTTTTGTTGTTTATACTTTAAACCATTTACTTTAGAGGGTTAATATTGCTCATTATACATTGGCCTTAGTTCATGGCACATTCACGTGCATTTAATAGTTGTCAAAATTGAGGCTATTGAGTGGACAACCATTGGATAGTGCATTTAAAATTGCAAAGAGATTGTTTAGTTTCTTTGACTTATAGTTGATTTCGAATAAAGTATAAGTAGAAATGTTCATGGACACTTGAAAGTAACAATGGAAGGATAGTAGTACACTTAAATATGATTATTCAAATCTTTATTATTAGGTGTGTATTTCGGTGCATGCAATTTGTGGTGTCTTGGATTTCAATTCTATCAAAGGTCGAAAACAAATAATGTGAACATTAACTCTATGTTTGTTTAAATGGATCCAAAAACACATAAATGTACATATATTCAATGTATACATACGTCGAAGAAGCACTGAAACAAAGAGTATATACATTACCACTTAATTTGAGTTGTAGTTAGAGACCTAACTTGGTAGTGAGAGGATCGTGTCTTATACAAGCAATATGAAGCGGCATGTAGCAACGCTCGATGGATTTAATGGTCAGTTATTATGTGTCTTGTACAATCAATATGAAGTATCATGCAGCAAAGCCCAATAAGTTTATTGACAAGTTATCATGTGTCATATACAAACAATATGAAATAACACGTAGATTCATTGTCATATGGAAAAAACTTAATAAGGCTTATATAATTCATTATAAGATAACTTTATATGGGTAAGAACTTTAATTTTAATATTTTGGAAGATAAAATAAAAACAACTTACTTCCATTAAGATTTTTAAAGAGAAAATAAAATTAGTTACCCCTTCATTTCAAACAATGGAAATAAAATTAGTATAGTGGAAGCATAGAGGATCTTGATCGAAGGAAAATGTTAGAGTTTAATATTGATATTACCCAACGAGTAATTATATACTCTCCTTTGGCCCATGATACAAGATTTTGACAAATAATGCATTTATTTTTTTGTTAAAGTTGGTATAACTTTCTTATGAAATTTAATGACCTGTATCGATACCGTATATTAGTGAGGCACTTTTATTTGTTGAGAGAATAATACGCATGGCACTTAAAATATAAGTTTTGCTTTGTATTGACGAGTGTATTGAGAGAGTAATATGCTTAGGACATTGAGATAAGAAGGAAGATGAAAGTGATGGAACAATACTAACAGCTAGGCATGCAAATGTAGGTCTAGTTACAAGCACAGGTTTACCCAAGCAGGGTGGTGGGGCACCAGCCATTACACCATCATTGACTGCTGAGCAGGAATTGGTTTGGAAGGTCATAAATTTTCATCATCGTGAGTTTGTCCACTTCTCTAATAGTTGTGTGTGGTGTAGGAAAAAATCTAAATGTGGTTTATTTGTTGGGTGCACAATGCTTGCCCTCCAAAATTAGAATCCTCAAAATATTCATTGTGTCATTGTGTTATCTAAAATGTCATGGTCCCTAATGGGGCATGTATGATTAGTCATTCTTATGTGGTTTATAATATGATATTGTTTATGATATGGACTCTGGGAAGGTTAAAAGAGTGTTGATATTGTGATCCAAGTAATATCATACCAGTAGCCCTATATAGCTTAGACTGGTAAGCTATACACGTAGCTTAGACTGGTAATCTATACACATAGCTAGTTGCATTCACATATATAGATTTTTCATATTATATCTCTTAGAATAATGTGGAATATATACCACATTTTTAAATTGTTAGTTTCTAAGGTGGGACAACATGCATGGAAGATATGGTGGTTGTTGGACTAGTGTGTAAAGATGACAGGTACCAGTATCAATATTTTCAAAGGCTTGGCGATATCATTGATCCTAAATTAAGTTGTGGGATTCAACATAATTAAGGAAACAATGTTCAATGAAATTGAGGAAATGGTGAACAAGAAACAAATCAGAGCAAGAATAATATGACACATTCAGAGTTGTACTTTAATTATATTATTGTGAAAATGTGATGTGTTATTGGATCTCATCCCAATGAAAAGGTTGTCAGTAATAGCTCTTGACAAGCAAAAGCCCTAAATCAACACTTATCTACCAAACTAGGAGCAAGTGTCATTATAATTGTTTCACGGTTCAACACATAAGTTGGGAGCACTAATATCATCTCCATTTGGAGAGTCACAAGCTCCCCCCTTAATTTGATTCACTCTAACCTGCAAACTTACACTTATTATGTAGGCTGCAACTTTACACATGTTATGCAGGGTACATGCTAGAGTAAGCATGGGTCGCTTAAGGGATTTAAAGCTAGGATTACTCTATTTGGTGCTTTTCCACCTTAGATACTACCTTCGCCTAAGCCACTGTAGAAATACCAGAGTTGTTTCTCTTCTTATATTGTGCAGCATAGCATGAAGTTATGTCAACGCCACATGCATGGGCCTTCCAGATGTAAATAAGATACATGCATAAGTACCCATGCAAATAGATTTAAAACCCAATATGATATAGCACCTTTGTGTGTCGTTGTCTGTGGTTTATCCTTTTCTATAAACACTAAAACCCTTATGATATGAACACAGAATATGTATGAGGTGATGTACATTACACAAACAGAATATGGATGAATTCAATCATGATGCCACTCAAAAGTGTTGAAGAGTGGGTCGACTGCTCTAGCCCAAGGGAAAGGTAAGTATTGATTTATCAATGCCTTTAATGCCATTTATTAATTAAGATTCATAGCTTTAAACTAGATCTATCTCATGATATTATTTTGTAATTGATTCCATAGTTGGGTCCATGATGTTTTACCTGCTGTTGTGCACTATGATCTATTGGAAGAATCAGAACTCTCTCCTTGTTCCATTCTCTCATAAGCCACAAGAGGTCGGCTTAGTTGGTCTACAAGAGCATTGTCTTTGCCTTGGATATGCTCGACCTGGAAATAAAACTTGTAAAGGAAATTTGGCACTTGTTTAGCTTGCGATGCTTATCCAATGTAGGATAAATCTTCTTAGTAAGGAACCCCTTATAATATGAATGTATAAAAAACTTGTGTGGCAAGATAAATAACATGAAAGATTTCAAATATTCAATTACTGCATAGATTTCTAATTCGATACTATGATACCAATGTTCATATTTTTACTAGATGTTGTATGCTCATCTACAAAGTTCTTTGTCTTCAAGGAGAGCTACTCCCCATTTTGATGCAGAAGCGTATGTTTGTAAATGCTAGTAATTTGTGTTTTGCTAAGGTAACTGATGTTTCAAGTTGATAAAAACTTAGTAGGGAGCCCAACTCCACCTACTCCTTTCCTTAACCTGACCACACAGGACTATCAACATAGCAGAAAACTCAATCCAAAAATCGAAGTATGCATATAGAAAAATGTTATATGTCTGCAAATGATCCAGGGGATCAAAATATGCTCAAAAATAAAAGTTCTCGAAATTGCTTCAAAACAGACACGTGCATAGGCCTCATCCTCAAAATCCCAATGCAACTTGAATAGGTTCAAACGAACATTGTATGAGTGAGATATCGCATTCTGTCCACTTTGCCAATCAGACAAAATTTTGTTGATTGTGCAGTTTGTACAGTCTGTATGGTGTTGACGTGGCAGGGTCGTGTGTTGAGTTGACAGGCTGACTGGTCAGGTGATTTGGCATGGTACGTGGACCAGTCAGGTTCTAACACGTGTTGCTTGGGTGGCAAGTGATATGGTGCCACATGGCCCAGTCGTGGACTGCCACGTGGCACCCCTCCGATATATTAAAAGTTGGTGGTAGTCAGCGAGGGTCAAACCCCCGACCTCCGGGACAAGTGGCATAGTTCTAACATAGGTCAAGCTACTAGCCCACCTACGGGTGAGTCTTAACCTTATAGTCACCCACTCATATTTAAAGTCATTGCAACATTCATTTGGATGTTGGAAGGGTCGGGGCTAGGCCCTAGCCCTTATTACTTACCATGCGACCTTTGCATATAACCTTTGGCATAGGGAAATGGGTTAACCATTGTGATAAGTCCGGAAGGTACAAGGACCCTACCATGTGGTTGTGCAATAGAACCTTTGGTGTGGGCCATTCAACCACCATCTGACGGGGGGTCTGAACTCGGCGTTGGGACGTGGCCATATGGCCCCCATGCAACCAACACCTCCATCAAAAAAGGCGTTAGGCCCCTAACTGTTCAACAAGTCGCCCCAATTCTCATATCAGTGCAGTGTGCTGGGTTTTTGGCCCAGTAACGCTGTGGGAGCCAGGTTAGTCACACACATGTGCGAATTGGAGAAGCAAAGACAACAAGCTTGAAGGGGAAATTTTTCAGGAGGATATATTCTTCATTGTTTGGCCAAATCAGCTGCAGAAAGAGCCCAGCTAGGGGTTTTTGGATGTTTTGGAGCCATTGGAGCCATCTATTTGGCATTTTGAGCATTGGAAGGCATTTTTTTTAATACTTTGAGCAAATAATTAAAATGATCCATTGGAAGCTAGACCAAGATATATAGCCCAAGAGAGGGGTGAACTCCTTTACCATTTGTTGTGTTATGTGTTTACTTTGATGGTTATTATTGTTGGTTATTATGTGCATATTAAGTGTAAAAACTCTCTAATCTATGTGTTTTCAAATTGATCCTATTTCCCAAGCACACATACACTTGCAAATTTTTTAAACGATACAAGTCTTCTCATTTTCATATCAAGTTGGTATCAGAGCATAGGTTTTTGAAGGTTTGATTGTTTGCAAGTGTTTTTTTTCTGATGCTTACAAGTTTGAATCTTACAAGAGGAGAAGGTCAACTTGTAGAGCCAAGTTCTCAACTTTCAAGAAGGAGAACTACACAATCACCTCAAGCTTCAAGGAGATATTCGCCAAGTATGGCTCATGAGGAGAGTCATAAAACTCTTCCTTCAGAGGATGAAACTTTCAAAAAAGCTTTCTATGATATGATAGAGATGGTGAAAGTTTATTTGAAGAAATAAATGCAAGAGTGCAAGGTGAAAGCTCAAACCCTCCAAAGGGTAATGGAGATAGTGGTGATAAAACTCCAAAGGGAAATGGAGGGAATGGTGATTCTCCACCTCCTTCACCTCCATCTTCCACCTCTTCTACCATTTCACAACCACCTCCAAATTCTCCAAAAGAACATGGTAAAACTCCTCTAGAAACTCCTTCGCTTAAGCTTGATATTGAATTTGAATTTCCTATGTACAATGGAGAGGTAAATGCTGAGAAATTGGATAACTAGATTCGTCAGATTGAAGTGTATTGTAGGATACAAAGGATCAAAGATGATGAAACTAAGATTTAACTTGCTTCTTTAATATTGGACAGTGCAGCACTCATTTGGTGGGAAGCCAAAACTCAAGAGGACATGAAGAAACATGGTAAAGTTTTATCCTCTTGGAATGATTTTATTATTGCACTTAAAAGACAATTTTAT
>JASDQU010242204.1:0-43124 GCA_032191745.1 Picea mariana
TAAGTTACCAGGCATACTTAGCTTATAACCCTAAGTAGTTTCCTGGAGTGATAACAGGTCCCAAGACATCTTAGTCCAGCATTTTGTGGATATCTTTATGTGGTCGAGGCTATTTTTACTTAACAGTCAAATGCCATGTTCTTCCTTTTCTCAACCCTGTTGGACGGCCTCAATGTATTCGAGCCTTTCCATCACTTGCTGCGCTCTTTCATGCCATCGTTCCATCTCCTTGCATGCTGCGAGAGCCATGAGAGTGTCCTCCTAGAATTCAATTATATTTTCAATTAAGAGGGTTCTTTCTTTCTTGTACTCATTGTAAACTCCTAAAAACTCACTCTTCAAATATGTCGCAGTCTGTGTGGTGCCTTTATAATACTCAACAATATGGCGCAAGTGTTCCATTTCCTTTAGAGTATCAGCTAGTTCTCTTTCATCCCTCCTGGACCTATTCTGGGCAACATTAGAGAGGGCTCTTACCACACCTATTAGTTCAGATGTGAAAGCTTCTGCTGTGTTTATCAAGCTTTCCTCTATGGTAACCAAAATAGAATGGTCCACAGTAATCTTCCTCTTCTTAGCAGTCCTTTGTATGATGGCCTTCCTCTTTTGATCATTGGAGATTGCATAGATGTCTACTACTTCATCTACCAACTCTAATATCTGTTGGTCTCTCCATGTGAGCATGTTTCGTAGGCTTTCGATGGTATATATTTGTTCAAGATCATACTCTTGAACCTCCTCATTTTTCTCCAAAGGCCCAACCTCTTCCTAATGTTTATTGGGGACCTAAGTATCAAGTGGAATGGATGTGTCGAGAGCGAGCTCAATACTTTCCTGTATTCTAGTCGTGGAATCTCTAACGTCCTTCTACGGGGATCTTTCTTTTGACATGTCCAATTTTGACTTGTCCTTGGGATTACCTGCTCGGGTCTCCAGTGCATCAGGTGTTTCTGTGTCTAAGCTACTTTCAGCTTCTTTTTCTTCTTATGTGTCCTCTTGAGTCTGAACATCAGGAACAAGAGGTGTTTTTTCCTCGGCTCCCTTCTCTTCTTCTACATGCACATAGGTTTTCTGAGATGCCTCCAGACTCTCAACATCACTGTATATATCTATGAACTCTGACAGAGGGTTAGGCGCACTGGTTTCGACCGACACCCGGCCCGTATTTGATTGATTCGTCATGCCTACTGGTGAATCGGCTGGTGGCAGTGTGGATTCAAGGTCATCTGACCCATTGATGTTACCGGGGTCTGTGAGCTCTGGGCCGCCTACCCCTACTGAACTCTCTTCTGGGTTACTAGTCAGAACACTTGATAAGAGGGTTGGATCATTCGATGCCAGATCCATTATTTTCTGAGCATGTTGGAGCAATAGTGTCCCTCTTTCCCTTGCACCTGGAGTTCCGAGAAAATTCTAGTTCTGTACAGGGGCTTCCTGGGGAGCTTCCATCATTTTGGATGATTCAAATTTTACCCTTTCTTCCCTAGTCCTGAGAATTTCTTCTACTCTTTGCACTCTTTCATACAAGGACGTCGCTTACTCTTCCCAACTGATGGCCTTGAACTTGGTTATTTTTGGGTCGGCCATTCTTGCCACTACCTCATCCCAATCTTGAGCATTTTTAGTGAAGATTTCATCCTCAAACTGGTCATGGGCATAAGGCCAACAAGACGATAATTATGATGTATGTTTCGAGACCAGACCCTTGGGATCGTGCTTGCAAAAACATCTTGTCTGGAACCAAAATTCCAATTGACTTAATCCCTCTTGCTTGGTCTGCGCACTGTCTTTAACCTGGTAGAAGCCGATATGAAACCCAAAGGGTATGAATGCCCACTTCTTATCCTTCACCAAAGTGGCGTTGTACCCCTGCAATATAGTTTGGTAACATATTTCCCCTAGTACCAGTCGGTTGGGGACATATATAGGTAGAAAATGTGGTTCTCCTGTGGCACCGAAAACCCTAATGGAGGTTTCGCGCTCGTCCAGGTACTAATGACCGACTTTCAGTATAACGTTTTTGGCCGCATAAGACAGCCTTGGGCACTGCTTCTTGAATAGTAATAAAAGAATAGGTGCGATAAACTGGTTGCAAATGAGAGAGTAGGATATTTTATACCTATTCTCCCACAAGATGCTAAAATAGACATGGACTGGGAGCTTGGAAGTGTGCCAACTTAGGTTCATTCCTGCGAAGACATTTCTTGTATAGATGACGTCCAATAAATAAGACACCATGTAGAAGGTAGGAGTTTCTCCTTCCTTTGGCTACTGAGCCTGTAGAATGTAGGTGCTAAGCTGTTTGGAGATGATCTCACCCTAGTTGAAGCTTGTTCCGGAGATGGAGAGAGTATAAGCCAAAGGCATCCATGCCTCCGAAAACCTAGAGCAATATTTTTCTCCATGCAACCGGCAAAGGAGATCCATTAGATAGATATAAGGTTGTTTGAGGTTGGTCATCGGGTACCAGCCAGAGTTTTGGTTGGTGAATTTTTTGTCTTCTCTCCACTAGGATGCCGTGATTTTGCTGGTGTCATGCTTATGATAAAACTTCACAACAAAATCCTTGTTCAAATGTTCATCTGGATCCCCGAGCTTGTCATAATTTTGGACTTCTATTGGGAGGAAAACCCCGACGATTTGACCATTATCATCATTAATTACACACTTATGTGCATCATTGTGATCAATGAGCCATTTCAAAAGTTCAATGAAAGGGAATACTGGAGTCCTGCTTCCCACCATGTGTAGTTAAGCCTTGTGAATGTTGACGAAGACCTCATCATCCAGCTTCCTCATGTCAGGATCGCTATGCGGGGCATACTCGGGGAATTATTTGTGCTTTATTTCCTTGAACAGGTCTTCCCATCGCAAGAATGTTGTGTTGGCCCCAATGTTTGCCTCTGTGTCCCCAAAGGCTGGGGGCTAAGCGAACGCTTATTTGGTGATCGTCTTGATGATCGGCGCTGGCTTGGAAGTGAATTCCAATTTCCTTGCAACGGCTGGAGAGGAGCCTTCTCCTGCTTCTGATTCTTGTAGTTTTGGGTCTCTAGGAGATTTCCTGGTTTTAGGTTTCTTCAAAGGCATCATTCCTGCAACTGAAGACACTCAATTATGACCGGCACATAGATTAATATTAGATCTTAATTTATATGTGAAATGAAATCAAAACCAGACTGGTACATACCTGTATACTTTCTAAACTCTGTTGCTTAATACTCACTATACCTTGGAGGCCTTCTCCGGGTCGTTCGTCTCACTTCTCTGGATGTTCTGGACCTCTTTGCATGCAGAATGCTCTGGCTCATAATAATTCAAGGTAATATAACAAGAGAGAATTTACCAGTCACATCAAGCTGTTAATACAAGTAATGGGACAAAATTTAAACTAATTACCACCAATTCTCTGTAATCAATTTTACGTAGGTTGACGGTGGAGGCGTAGAGGGAGATGCATTGTATCTACAAGTTAAAATGGTCATTGGGCTTTGCGCACGAATTAGAGAATAATGCGCGATCTTGGAATTATCTTAGAGATAAAACATCTCATCGTGTCATTTTCTGAAAGGGGAAGTCGGGGATCGACGCAGAGCTATGGGATTCTTCGTTGATATTCCTTACAAAAGAAAAACCACCGACGTTGATTTCTTTCACTGGATGGTTCTGACGTGACACATGGTGGATAAATACAGGTGATTGGACTCATGAGTGCCAACAGAGGTGGTAACCTTCTTATAGTTGCACGCTTCCTATCCCAGTCTAGGAATCACCGATGCCAATTAGATATCAGGGTTTAGTAACTAGGGATGAAATTATCGCATCCTTTCCCTTGGGCTAGCTTCTTGGAAATTCGCTGATGACGAAAAAAAATTACGGGATCGACCATCGGTGATTCCTCCCTTTCCCCGCAAACGACTATTTCCTTTCGTGTTTCACTGATGCTAAATGAAGTCAGTCATCGATAACTTTCTTGTGCAATGCTTATCATGAAAGAACAACTCCCCATTTACCGATGTCGACGAAAACTGGTGATTGACATCCTTAGTTTTCTAGGATGATTTTCTTTCACCTCTGATTCTTTCAGGTGTCGAAATTTGGACGCGTCAGGTGAAATGACTTAGTGGTTGATTATTTAGTCAAATGTTACTCCCTTTAAGTTTTGATGGTTTCAACATGTTCAAGGAAACTTTTAAAGAATCAAGGAGAAATTGTAGAAAACAAAGATTAGTGAAAACAACATTGTTCCGAATTAAACAATAAGTAATACCCAAAAAGTAGAGTTTGGCAGAGACTTTTTTAGGGTGTGTTGAGAGCTCAACAGTTCCTTCCAAAAATTCCTTGCTTCCCACACACTTCTAATCCATGAATTCTGAGACTGTGGATTTGATAGCTACTCACAATCTATCTTGATAAAGCAAAGCTCAAAGCCAACATAGGCCCCAAAAAATCCAAGCTACAAAAATTATTCAAACCCAATCAATCTAATTTTCCCAAGCTACTAAGATAAATTTCTCCATGAGAGATCCTCTCCTTTTATAAGCTGAAGAGGATAAGGTGAAGAGGTTAGGATGATCCCACTAAATCAGAAAAGAGAGTAATATCCAAACTGATCAGAGGCCACCTTACCATAGAATATTTTCCTTCTAGAAGCATCGAGAAGATGCTCATTTTTCCCATGTACAAAAATCATCACACCCCTAGAACTGAGAAGAGTGCAACAACGTCGCAGGCCAGGTTAAGTGCAACATGTGACGATCTAGGATTGTCGCACCCCTACAAATGGACAGGGTGCGACAATCCTCCTTACTAGGGTTTTTACAAAGGAAAATATGATTTCATCTCTCATGGAAAGTTTTTCTCCCTTCTTTCCTGAGGAATTCAGGCAACTGATCTTTCTAAAGACAAAGGATAGGTTTACATCATTAACGGTCATAAGGGTGATGAAAATAATGTGTAACAACTTCATCGAACATCCAAAAGAGGAAGACCTTTTATCTTGTCTTTCTAGAATATTTGTTTATATAGCATAGCTAAGATTAGAGTTGATTTATGCAGTCATTTTCGTCTGTTGTACTTTACCCCTAGCCATAGAGATATTTTCCTCGTAAAACTTGAGCCACATTATAACATTCCAGTAGTTCTTGAATTGTCATAGAAGTTCTATGCGCACTACACACAGGTTCTACATCCATCGTCCCTTATTCTGAAAAATCTTGTTTCTAATGGCCTAAAAAATGGCATCTATCAACGGAGATTCATCTTCAAAAGTATATGTTACCTTAAACCTTTGAGTTATCTTGTCCCAATCTACGGTTTCTCTATGAATTTCTAGTTATAGGTACCATTTCTTAGGGATTGTTTTCATTGTATGTATGAACCTATGCATCCATTCCTTCTTTGGTATCGAATTCCATATGTTTTTTCACTGTGCAATATGATCTTTTGGGTTAATTACTCCTACATATTTTTTCGGAATATACTCAACCTTGGTACCAAATCTAACTTGCATCAATATTCTACACTCCTTCCAGTATTCTATTCCTTCTTTATGGGTATCCCACCAACTAGTTGGAGTGGCTTTCAAGACAACATATAATGCCAACAATATTTTTTGTTCAGGTATATGTAACTCAAACACTCTTACAAAAGAACTTATATCAGTCAAACCATCATACTTGGGCAGGTCACATAACTCCTTTCCAATCCAGCACAATGATCGAGTAATGAGGGTACACAGTTTGGTTGATACTTCATGCATCCTTTCCTACCAATGTTCCAGTCCATCCTCTTAATCCAACACACATGATCTAATTTTTCTCCAACTTAGGGAACCATCTACAGTTGGATTAACATATTCATCCATTCATGTAGTCATATTATATATGTTATCATTTTCATTCTCTTTTTTTGGCTCTATGTACCTCTTTCCTTTTGTCGGATCCAATGGTGCAGTAACCTTCAAGTCCCCTACTTCAAAGATCATTTCCCTTTTATTAATATTAACAATTACCTAATTTTCAAAGGACCATTCAAGCCCCATTAGCATTGGGTATGCCTAACTATTATATACAATCTCAGTGACTTTGAAATCTTCTACACTATGCACTCCGTCTATATTCATAGTTACCCTTAAAAACTGACCAATTGGTACTATTTTTTGTTAGTTTGCCAATATTAATTGGACGAGAGACAAAATCAACTTTGGCTTCCCCATAATTTCCAAGGTTTTCTTTGGAAAACAATTTACATTAGAACCCAAATCCAAAATGACTTGGTTCATGTCATAATCCCCAATCTGCACACTTAATCTGAACTTGTTGCTTGTCCTCTTTTTGTGTAGTACTTGATTCCATACCCTCTTCATGGTAGGAAGTTCCCTTTCTTGTGAAAAATGATCAATCATTCTGTGCAATGCATTCAATGAAGCTTCACCTTTCATCAATGCTAAACAATTTTCATAAATTCTTTCAAAGGACTTACCTTTTCAAGGGGCCTTTCTAGGGAAGTACAATCATAGATCGAATGCATGTCAACCCCAGGGGTTGTAGATGATGTTGATGTGATCCAATTTGGTGCTATTATCTCATTCCTTGTCTGCTGATATGTATATTTTTATTTCTTTGGGTCAAATGTAGGCATAGGTCCTTTTGATTTCCTCACCCATTGCTCACTTTGCCTCCCTTTGTTTATCACGTCAACTCCTGTCTTAGCTCCTTGACACATGACATATTCTATTTTGGGTCTTTCGTCATGTATCTCTGTTGATATCTTCTGTATGTTTCGATTCATGCTCTGGTTCTGATTCCCTCTTGCCTACCACTTTGCAATTAATTGAGGATAGTCTTTTGTAGCACGGTCCAGTGCTCTACAATACGTGCAATTTGAGCAAGGATTTGGGCAGTCACGAGCTAAGTGTCTTGGCTGATTACAATTGTAGAAAATTATTGGGCCTCTACTTCCTCTACCTTGAACTTTACCAAAACCTCCTTGGCCTCCTGGATTAAATCTTGTATGATTATTATACCCTGGACCACCTCCTTCCGTCGCAACATTTTCCTCTAGAATTCTATACATATTTGAAGTGATCTCTTTCATTAGATCAAATGCAATACATTCCTTCTCTTCATGCCCTACTGACTTGCAAAAGATACAAAATAAATTCCTTGGTGTACTCTAGTATTTCTACAGTAATGGAAAATCATGCAGATGATGTCCCCCATTTCTTTCATATTTCACAGTACCCTCCTCCCAGTAATGGGTTTGGTGCTCTGGTCACCAAATACTATGCAAATTTTGGGAATTCATCCTTATGGTGGATTTTATTCATACACTTGGTACACCAAACTTGTTCCCACTTCTTATTTCCTTTCATTGATTCTGCCAATCAAATTTTCAAGGAAACTTACTATGTTTAAAATTGAGCCATCCCCCCACCATATCCTATAGGAGAGGCTTCCAACATCATTGAAATATCCAAATATTGAATATGTGACGCAAACTTCTATTGTATCAATGGGCAATGAATGTGTGGAAATAGTCATGCAATAAACCATTCTCTATGCTGTTGATCAGGAATTTGAAATGTCAACCTACCCATCAAATCCTTAAATCTTTGATCATAGTCCCACACTAACTCAGTTTTCACTTCTTTGATTTCCTTCAACTCTGTAATGTACTGTGAATCATATTTCATCTTCTTGAACTCCTTCAGTAATTCTTATTGAATTTCTATCAATTTCCTTGCTTGACCTGTTGGTGTAGTACTCTGCAGTTTCATGTACCATACTAATGCACAACCTCTAAACATTTTTTCCAACTATTCAATATTTTTTGCCTCATCCTAAACATTCTTCACAGCCCAAATTGTCTCACATACAAATATATGTTGATCTAGGATCTCCAACCCAACTCCCTGGAACTTTGACATTCTCAATGTATTGTCTAACCCTTCGATGGTGTTTTGTGTAGTACCTCCTCGTGGTGATGTTGGATGACTCTTAATTGACACACTACTTCCACTCCTATGGATACTGTTGTTGTTTTTTACTCTGCTAACTATAAGTTCTCTTGACAAATCCTCAAATGTTACCTCAAATCTAGGTGACGCACAAGGGGTCATGGAATAGACATAGGACCCATCCCGAGAAAGGCATAACGAATCTTCTATTATAGGACTAAATTTATTATCCTCTTCCTTTCCTTTTATATGCATTATTTCCATGATCTAGACTATTGTGTAGGGTACTCTCCTCTCACACTCACTTTATGACTCTCCTTCCTCATCCCTAGTCTTCAATATCTTGTACCTTCTTCAACCATGCAATACTCCAAATTTGTCTTCCTCTTCTGGTATGCCTTCCTTGTTTCTCTACATCCTCAATCCCTCTCTTCCTTCTTCATTTAATTCTTCTTTCTTTCCTACCTTTATACCATCCCCTTGTCATCCCCCAGTTCCCCTATGTGCACGAAGCTCCTTAGCAGTCAGATTCCATCATCATCACACATTTTTCACACAACAACGTCTTTATATAGATACCCAATTCTTTCATAAAACTTCCACGCGAACCCTTAAAGAAATCCCTATCTGAGACACTATATGAATGGGCACATTCTACTCCAAATTTCATAATGTAACCCCCTAGTATGTTATTCAACAATAAATTGATTGCGCACAAAGTATTATTTCTTACAGAATTCAATTGTCTTACCAACTCAGGGGTCTAGTTCCTCGGGGCTACAATATAGTATCTTTCGGTATTCTCCACTCATATTTCTAAACATTCAGTCAAAATAATCGAAACTTTACCAAAGAAAATATCATGCATATTTGTGAACACATAACTTTTCAACCATTGTTTGTCTCTCATCCGAGGGTTTCTATTCTCTCCTCGAGAAAATTTTCACTCTTTCCTTTCCAACCATTCGATGATCTCTTTCTTAGTCGGCCTCCAAAACATTCCCTCACTTATTGATTATGGGTCTGGGAAACAAAACCATTTGTTGGTGCATGGTTATAAGACCCTATGTTTAGTTTATTCAACCAACAAAACCCTTCAGATACCATCCCTTTCGTCATCATCTGCATGCAATTGAAGTCTCACTCCAGGTATCTCTTAGGGTTGCAGGAACCAAGTTTTTATAGGAACGAGGGGATGTGAGGCTATCATCATATCCATTACTATTTATCCACCCTGTGTGCAATATATTTATTCATATCCTTTAATTAGTTAACGACCTTTATTGTGTTGAACCCTTATAACATAGATTAAAAAATAATTAACCCACTGTAACACTCATTGTTACTACACATCAATCATATAGTAAACATATCTATACTAATCATTCATAAAAAGAACATCCATGAACAAACACATCAACACAACACATACAAACACAAGTTTTAATGTGGTTCGCCCAATCCTTGGGCTACATCCACAATGGATGGCTTCTATATTGATATTCATGCAATGATCACCTTAGACCTACACACTACACTTACAATAGATACAACAAAGTATATCCTCAATCTAGCCTAGCTGCTATGCAATGATCACCTATGTCTCTCTGCAAAATATCTCCAAAACCCTAAGCATAGATTCTCAATCATACGCCCGCTAAACTCTTACTTTCAGCAACCTATTCTTCCCCAACCCATTACATATTTATACATAGAGTTAGGGATCATGACCCTAATAGTTTATACCAAAACCCTAACATGTCCTAGTTGTTTTCCTTCATTTTCGCTAGCATGTTTCTTTTCCTTCCTTTGGGCCTACATGCTACTTTTCCTACTTTAGCGATGAACTATTGATTTCCTACTTTTATGATAAACTATTGATTTCCTTCCTTATTTTTCTCCTGCTCTAACTTTTTTTTTGACCTCGCAATCTTCTCCCTTTTCTACTTTTGTGTGCGCTCTTCAAAAAATAATTATTCAAACTTCCTTTCAAACAGATGTAGTACTTGGGTGTAGTGCGCATAGAGCTTCTATGACAGTTCATGAAATATTGGAATTTTATAATGTTGGTAAAGAAAATCATGAAGAGGAAGATCCAAGAAATATAAAATACCTGGAAATAAAGGGGAACACGTAGTATAGGGTCAAGATCATGGAGCCGTTTCTTATGCACAACCATTAAGGACACGTAACGTGAATATTGGGACCAAAGCGAATCCAAAGTTTGTGTAGATATGTGATTACTGGAATGATGAAGTTGTGGAAAATATTGCATACTTACTGCGCGAGTATCATGATTTATTCCCAACCACATGTTCAGAAATGAAAGGGATAGTTGGTGAGTTAGGAAAAATGAAGATCCCTTTAAAACCAAATGCTAAACCAGCAAGATAGAGACCTTACAAGATGAACCCAACATATAAAGAGAAGGTAAAGAAAGAGATAGACCGAATGCTAGAATAAGAAATCATTGAACTAGTGGTAGAATCATAATGGATAAGTACAATGGTAATACAACATAGGAAAACAAGGGGAATCATAATTTGTGTAGACATAAGAAAGATAAATGATACATGTATGAACGATCCATTTCTGACACCCTTTATAGATGAAGTGCTAGAGAATGTAGGGGGACAGGAGGCCTACTCTTTCACAGATGGATTCTTAGGATATGACTAGATAAAGTTTGTGTAGGAAGACAGGCATAAGACTACCTTTGTGATAGAGTGGGGAATCTACCGGTACATAATGATTCATTTTGGGCTAAAGAATGCACCTGCAATTGTTTTGAGGTTCGTTTTCATAGCCTTTAAGAAGTTTATTCATAATTTCCTTGAATTTTATTTAGATGATTGTACTGTGTTTATTCTGTTAAAATATCATATAGAAGTACTGATGTTAATGTTGGATAGGTGTAGAGAATGTCATATTTCATTGAATTTGAAAAAAAAAAATTATATGTGCCTTTTGGAATTTTGTTGGGCCATGTGGTATGTAAGCAAATCTTACTAGTGGATCCTTCCAATATTGCAATAATTCTGGACTTACCACCACCTACATTAGTACAACATTTAAGAGCAACACTGGGCCACATATGATACTATAGGAAGTTCATTAAGGGATATGCATAGATTACAATACCCATGGAGACGTTGTTGAAGAAATAAGATATATTCCAGTGAAATGATGATTTCCATAAAGGTTTAGACACATTGAAGAAGAAGTTAGTGACTATGCCAATTATGATATTCCCAGATTGGAAGAAGGAATTTCATGCTCATGTGGATGCATCGTCCATAGCTTTGGGTACAATATTATCTCATCCAAGAGAAGGAGATTTATACCACCCAATTGCATTTGCAAGAAGGAAGTTGTCAATAGCAGGAAAGAACTACACAACACTAGAATGAGAGGGGTTGGAAATGATGTACACGTTGTAGAATTTTATAAATTGTTTGTTGGCTACTCATTTCAATATGTATACATACCACTCTACACTAAGATACTTTGTTAGTAAACCATNAAATGGTTATTTTTGTTCCAAGAATATGAATTTGAGGTCATCGTTAAGCCAGTAAACCTGAATGTAGGCCTATATTATTTACCACCCATTCTATCAGGAGAAGATGCAGGGAATCTAGATGATAGTTTATCGGATGTGCATTTATTTACACCTACAACAAGAGTAAGTGCACAAAAGAAGTGAGTTACAAACTGATAAAGGATCACGTAGAGGGAGTGAATTGTGCATATAAGAACTGATTGTGTGGAAAAACGAATGAATAAACCAAAAAGTTGCAAAGAAGAAGTCTGGAATCAGCTGTCAGAGGATGTTGAGTTACAGAGTATTGAAAACAAGCTTCAAACTACATAGGGGAAGGCTCAGAATATTAAAGAAACTATCAACAATTTCCCACCAGTCGAGAAGATGATGACAATGCAAGAGATTAAGAAACTATATGTTGAGTTGAACCAGCTAAGGGTCGAGCAAAAATCTCACATGAAACATATAGAGATGTTGTAGGAAGAATGCTTAAAATTTATAGAGGATATATCATAAGTGCAACTCAAGATCAAACAAGTAGTAGAACAAGCTGAAGAGAAATGATAGACTCATATCACTGTAGAATTAGTAGAAACCTTTTTTCAAATGAAACATAGGTCAAGGATAATACCAATACATCAAAGGTGATTCTTGAAAAATTCAAGGAGAGGTTGAAAAATACCTAAGTGGCTTGGGACAAGCTACAGGTGAATGTTGGGGGCCTATTGGACAAGCATTTTGGATGCGAATAATTAAGTTTTGGGAACTGTACCATAACATAGGAAAGAGGAAAAGGAAGGGCTAGAAAGAAGCAGTTCAATGTAGTTCAAAAAAATTCCAGTGCTAAAGTAGGGAAAATAAGTAGTTCAGTGCTAAAGAAGAGAAAGAAACAGTTTGGTGCTAAAGAAGGTGTTGTTCTTAAATTCTGCACCTAACTATTGAAGGGCAGAGCTAGGACACCTCAAGTTTTGGAATGGTTGGTTTTCAATTTTGTTGGTCAAATAGAGGGTTGGTTTACCAAGACAAGAACATGATTGTGTTGGAAAAATGATATAGACAAGGGTTCTCCTTGGCTGGTGGCACACAAATGATAGGCAAGTGAAATAATAGAGGTAAAAAACAAAGGGAAACAACAAACCACTCAATGAATAATTTGTTGCAAGAAGTTTAATACTTAAAATTGTATTTCAATACATTAAACATGTATCAAAAATACAATTTCTCCCACAGGTTGCAACAAAAAAAAAATCTTCACCAAAGCGTTAGCTATTTACAGGTTGTGTATTAGTAAAGATAAGTTATACAATAGTTGAAGGAAATGAAATGTACTTTGCACAAATCAAAACAACATTCTAGATAAGATAAAAGACACATGAAGATTTGGACAAAAACACTGTCACCAAAAGAATATTCACCAGGTAGAGAGCTTTAATCCATGCATAGAACAAGATCAACCAACTGATGTATTTATCTTCTTTTCCCAAAAATCAAACCCTCAAAACATACAAAAATTGCATATATATCATAGTTGTAGAGGCTCCCATCCATCTGGGATTGAGGCTTAACTCTACAACACGAGTTGTAAAAAAACTTATTAAATTAGCTAAAACACGGTTGGAATACATTAAGGTATACTTCGAGATTGACTTAATAAAAAAAGAGTGGTTCTTATCACACATAAAATACCACTTATTAACTTAATCTAAACAGTCTTGCAATTAAAAAACTAAAAACTTCTACTAGAAATGAAACTACACTGATGCACATGCTGGAGTCAACTGAGATTTGACAGACAATGAATAGGAGTGAAAAAATTGATTTATGTATCGAGAGTTGGCATCCATGCATTCTATTGGAGGCCATAGGGAGATAATTGGATGTGTTCGCAGTGTTCTTCCTCAACTTATCTCCTTGGGGGAAGAAGCAAGTCTTTTGGCACTTTTCTGGAGTCTCTGATATTCCTTCTACATTTTGGGTGTGTAGTTTCTCCAATTCCCAGTTATGGTGTTGCAAGGATTGGACCTGCAGCTTCAATTCTATACCTTTTGACTATCACCGAGCTATTTTTAGACGAGCAATATGATGCCTTTTACTGGCTAGACGTTCTTGGTTTGGAGTCGTTTAAAAACTTCAAAATATGTAATAAAGGAGGATAATTCACTTCAGAAATTTGATGTTCAGTAGCTTTGGAGTGCAGAGTATACATATCTACCGGAGGACCGAACTCCCAAATTCATGAACCAACACTTTTTCTAATTAATCTGAGATTAATACTTCAATCATTTTGATATTTTTTCACTTCAGCACTTCGGAGCTCCGGATCTTGGGGGAACTGTGTTTTTTGTGAATGAAAATATCCCAAAGTAACAATCTCGCTGAGTCATTAATTCATTCTTATCCTAATCTAATTAACCTGATATTAATATATTCTTACAATTAAATATTTTGGGAGTTCGTGACTCTGACTCTTCGGGGTTCGAGAGTTTCTGAATGCAGAGTTTGAGAATCTCCTGGAGTGACAATGTTGCAGAGTGACATGATAGTTTGGGGCTATGGAACTTTGGGGCTCCGACACTTCAGAGGTTTATAGAACTATGTTTTCTCTAAATTGGAATCTTTCAGAGTGGCAATATCCTGGATCTGATGTGGCCATATGATGTCACAATCACTGACGTATCACAAAAAGAGAGTGACACGTGTCACTTAAAAATGATAATATGACGTACCCAAAGGTTCATGAAATGAGTTCCACATGTCATGATAGATGAATTCCACATGTCTCAATAGACGAATGACATGCATCTCCAACTCTTTGGCATTTGTAGCTCCGGGGAACTCTGTTTGCTTTGAATGAAAATCTCCCGTAGTGATAATCTCACGAAGTCATTAACCATGCTTATTGCTAATTAACCCAAGATTAATATATCTTATCATTAATCATTTCAGGACTTCGAAACTTCATCTCTTCAGGTTTTGGGAGTTTTGAATTCTGAGTATGAGTATCTCCCAGATAACTGACCTCCCGGAGTGATGTGGTAGTTTGGGGCTTCGATGCTTCATGGCTCCGATACTTCGGGGCTCCAGTACTTCGAGGCTCCAACACTTTGAGGGTTCGCTCTTGTTTTGGATTGAAATATCCTTGAGTGAAATTGCATGCTTGTTGTTAAACCTTATGTGATATTGAAACTCCGAATGCACGAGAGTTGTTGATATGAATTGACTGTTGGATCTCCACCGTAAAAAATTTAACCTATCTGTTTGATTACAATATAAGACCGAAATGGATTGTTGCGTCTTTCTTTCTAGATGTTTCCTATGCATACAAAGGACTAAACCATGTAATCACCTTTCAAGAAATCAAAGGATGGTGCAAAATAAGTAAAAATGGGTAGGGGCCATTGAAGCTGAGTGACTAAATGATGGACAATAAACTTAGCAAACACAAAACAAAAATCAGACTTGATGGATGTATAGGGTAAAGGAGGGAAAGATAATGGGTGCATACCTAGGTTACAACATTGGCTCTAACTAGGGGTAGCACTTCCCTGTGAGGTTCTAAGAACAGTAGATCAGGTTCCTTACCTCTCAAAACATCGCTCTCGCTTGTTGTAACGTACCTTTGTTTCTTTCTATCAGCCATGTATATTTTCTTCTACTGACCTATGAAATATATTCATCCTCTGATTCATTTGCATCTACATTGATAATCAAATCCTTTAAAATAGGGTTCAACCTGATCTTCGCATTTGACCTCAACTTATTAATGAGGTTGGTGCAAGATTTTCTTGTTATGGCTTGTACAACATGTTTTTCTCCCTCCTTCTCTAATGAATTTTCCATATTCTTCAAAACCTCCTAGTTTTTTGGAACCAAATGAGTCTTTCATTAATGCAAGCATGGTCCTTGTGACTTTTCATCTGATGATTTGTCTTGACATCAAGTTTTGTTGTCACATGCAACTCTCAGATTGGACCCTAGATGTGATATTAACATGTGATTGCAGAGGTTTTCGAGGGTGTTTTGGATCCACACCGCTCTGATTTCCACAATCAACCACCAATTGCCACATACTTCACAAGTTATACCATGGTTTCGATTGTGGAACCACTCTAGGAGATTAACATTCAGGCACTTTTTATTTCCTGAATGAAGTGTGATTCATCAATCAGTTTTGCAATCTGTGATCTGGGTGACCCTACTACTTTAGCACCCCTACTAAATTTTTATCTGTCTGCGAATTTTAAAATTCTTCTAAGCATATTTAGAGATGGAACCAATTTTTCTTCTCCTCGAAAAGAATATCAAACCAGCAACACTAACACACCCCAGTGCCTTAGCTGGGCTATGAAGTCTTTACTCACACACAAACTAAATAATCAAATGCAAATGAAAAAGGAAAGAAACTATGGTACAAGAGGGACCTTCCCTCAGTCTTTCAAGGAAAATAGTGTTTCAGGAAGCGCCCATTTACTACGCCTCCAAAAATCTCAGTATTATCTAGATTGTGCAGAACAAATGTATTATTGTCTAGAACCTCAACCACCTTAAAAGTACCAAACCAGAGGTTATCGAACTTACCATGCTTAGGATTTTCTTACTTTCTGGAATCCCACCTCAAGACCAGGTCGCCTTCTTGAAATATATACTTCTTGGTTTTCCTCTCAAAAGATGACTTGATTTTTCTCTGGTATGCCTCGGTTATCTGATTTAGTCCTTCTCTATTTTTTTTAACCTCTATAATCTAAAATATTCTCCTTTGGATGTCATTTTGTTTCTCAATTTCTTCCTGTAGGAATTTTAGAACTGGTATACCGAGTTGAGTAGGGAAGACAACATCTATAGCATAGACTAGCTGAAATGGTGAGGTTCCCAAGGATCTCTTGGTGTTGATCCTATCAACCCACAAGGCATACTTAAGTTTTGAGTCCCATGATTTCTTGTTTTTAGTAAACAATTTCTTGATGATTCTGATAAGAGACTTGTTTGATGACTCAACAAGCCCATTCCCCTGAGCATAATAGGGCATGGAATGTGTCAAGAAAATGTTATGGCTTCCATAGAAGTCAATCATGGATTTGGACTTGAATGCTTGGGCATTGTCTGTTATACTCTTTCTAGGGCATCTGAACCTGGAAAAGATATTGGTTTCCAGAAAATTTATAATCACCTTGTCAGTAGCATTCCTGGTGGGCACAACCTCAATCCATTTGGTAAAGTAGTAAGTGGTAGTGAGGATCCACTTGTGCTACCCACTGGAGGGTGGATTTATCTCACCTATAATATCTAATCCCCATTGTTGAAAGGGTCCACTGGTAGTGATAGGTTTCAGGGGCAGTGAGAGTAATTTATGTTTTCCTGCAAACTTTTGGCATTCATTGCATGCTCTTACTATAGTGAATACATCAAAGAAAAGGGTGGGCCGGTATTACCCTGCCCTTAGGATCTTGAGGGTTATAGATTTCCAATTTTGGTGTCCTCCACAAACTCCTTTGTGCATTTTTGTTGTGACTTGTTTAGATTCATTTTCATCAAGACATTTCAATAGGATGCAAGCAGGGTTCCTCCAATAGAGGTTCTGATTAAAAATTCATAATCTTATAGCCTTTAATTTGAGAGACATGGCCCTTGTCTTCTTCAAATATGGTGGACATTCTAGAAGCTGCAAAAATTAAATAGCATATATGTACCAAGGTGAATAATAGTAGTTTTCAAATACCTGCACACTGTCTTTTCCAGACTGTGTCATGGGCGCATCAAAATGGGTGAAGGTCTGATGCAATTCCAGTACCTTACAGTTTTATTCTGATAACAATTTTGTTGAGTCCATGTCCCTTGATCAACTTGGTGGGATTTATGTGAGGGTCATACTCCAACAATTTCACAATCCATTTCCCTCTCTTCCCTTCACTGTCTAGTTGGACTGGAATCTCTTTGACACTGATGCTAGGAACATAGGTTGTTATGCTATACTGTAACACATACACCCTGAAGGCTTTCAATGCTTTTACCAACACATAGGCCTACTTTTTTAATATGTCATACTTCATCTCAACATATCAAAGGGATTTGATGAAAAAGTCTATGGGTTGTTCATGCCCTTCTTCATTCTTTTGCAGTAGCACAAAAACAATGGTTTCCTCAGAAGCAAAAGAGAAGATAAATAATTCTTTGGCATAGTCAGGGTTGACCAATACAAGGGCTTCAACCAAATCTTGTTTGATCCTTTCGAATGTTGATTTTTCGTCTTGTGACCACTTGATAACAACATATTTGTTCAACATGTTGGTGATAGGCCTTATGATTTCATAAAAGTTTGGCACAAATCACCTTAAAAAAATTATTCTTCCTATAAATCACTGAATAAAATTCTTATTTATGGGGATTTCAATTTCCTGAATGGCTTCCACTCTCTTAGGGTCTATTTTTATACCTCCTGCTAATATGATGTTACCTAGGAGTTTACCTTTTGGCATAGAAAAATGGGACTTCCTAGGATTCAAAGAAATTCCATACCTTATTTATTTTTGGAAAATATGCTCAAGGTGTTGTAAATGCTCATCATATGATTTGGAGAAAATGGTGATGTCATCCAAATATATAATAATAAATTTATCTTTCTCCCCCACGATGGCTACATCGATATCCCTCTAAAAGGTGGCCCCTGCGTTCATCATCCCAAAGGGAATTTTTTCATACATAAATGTCCCCCAAGGGGTGGTGAATGTTGGTTTTTCTTTGTCTTCTTCACATACTATTATCTGGTTATAACTAGAGTACCCATCTAACAAAAAAAAATTGTGGGCACCTACTACCCTTTGAAAAATTTGGTCCATCTTGGGAAGGGGGTATTTTTCTTTTAGGGAACACTTATTGAGATTTCAGATATCCACACACAAATGTATTTCCCGACTCTCTTTTCTCACAGGTAGCAAGTCGGCCACCCAATATGAGTACCTCAAAGGCACAATAATACGGGCATCAAGCATTCGTTTCAGCTCTTTCTCAATTACATACATCAACATTGGGTTAAATTGTGTGATCTTCTACCTGAATAGATTAGAACTAGACTTCAGAGGGATCTTTTGCTAGATGATGTCAATGTCAAATGTATTCAAATCCTCATATGACCATGCAAAAACATCAGATAATTTTTTCATGAGGTTGACATACCTATCGTTTTGTTCTAGAGGTAGTGCCTTGGACAATTTAACTATTTTGGGATTTTCAGTAGTCCCAATGTTGCAATCCATCACTTCTTCTTCTTGATTTTTTATGGAAGATCCTCTAGAGACATCAAGACTGTCAAATAACCTTTCCAATGGCACTAGACCCCTGTGGATGTGGTTTGTTTTAAGTTCCACAATGTTGTGTCCAACCACTTTTTCAACAACTGCGATGTTTGTTGATAAGACGATTCATCATATTCATCTCTTAATCTATTGAGATACTAGAGAATTATTGTATGGTTTGCAAAAATATTTATAGCTCCAAGTCATCACTAAATACCTGCCAGTTCTTTATGTTATCTAGTATGGTTGTCCTATGTCTAAATTCCACCTGATACTTGATATTTGGGCCAATGGGAGGTCTAAAGGTGTTGGCAGCCAATGCCAAAGAATATTCCAAAGAAGTTGTCAACCAGGTACCTCACCTCACTCCTGTATTGCTTGAGCCTCTATTGCTTATATTGATATACATTTTTTAATTGATTGATGATTAACTCAGAATCACCAAAAACTACCAAACTGTCAATGGCCATGTCTTTGGCAGCCCTCAATCCAAGCACCAGAGCTTCATACTCAGCTATATTGTTAGTAGTATCAAATTCTAGCTTATGAGAGAGAATTATAACCTCTTGTGTTGGGGAAATGAGGATTTCATCAGCCCCAGAACCTTCCTTCGATGACGAGCCATCAAAATACATCTTCCACACTTTTTTATGTTGATCTGTCAAACACTGAATTTTTCATTTGATGACTATAATTTTTGGTTCCTCATTATTTAGATGAAAAATAGATGAGCCGATATCATCTTCAATGGCATATATTGGATGGTTTCTTGGCTTCTGATGGTCACTGACAATGTACGCCAATTTGACCTCCATGTATATCCTCTTGTGTTCTCCCCCAAAAATAGGGATGGTGGCATATGTGAGGTCCATTTTTAATGATCCTCCAACCTTCTTGGCCCATGTCCTGGACAAAAGTATGCCAAAATTGGGGGGAATGTCAGCCATGATGATGTCCATCACTACACTCTTCATGGGTAACTATGCCAAAGAAACCACTAGATCTTTTATTAATCCCAAACATTTGAATTTTTTGGAGTCAAAGGAGTAAAGGTCTTGGTAGGGATTGGTGATCTCCAAACCTAGTTCCTCCATCACAACCTTAGGAATGAAATTATGTGAGGCACTTGATTCCATGAGATGGTTATGTAGGATCTTGTCATGGAAATTTAAAGATATGTAGAATGGTTGAGTGGCATCAGAGCCATCCTCGATATGTGGCCCCACAGTAATGGTTGGGTTCTCATCCTGCAGACTAATTACATCAGAAGTTACAACAAAAGTAGGTGGCTACAAAACCTTCATAATGGATTGTTTGAAAGGCTCATTTATCAATAATTATGAGAGAGGTACTAGGATATTGATCTTTCTAAACTCATTCTCTAGGCTAAAAGATGCTTGTGGCCTATCAACTTCCTTTACTTTAGGGACACCATGTTTAAATGGAGGAGGTTGGTGAGATTTAGCTGATGCACCCTTGCTTGGATTTGGATTGGGAGGAACCTTTGTTTTTCTGTTCTGATCAGAGGTGGTGGCTTTAGGAGTGCTTGTTCTAGGCATCAAGTCATATTTCTTTTGGGGATGGCCTTGAATAACTCCCTCTTCCCCTATCTCAATATCAAACTGATTTGACAATTGTGCTACCTCATAATCTTGTTGTGTTAAGTGACTGGTCTAAAAATATGTTTCATTGAAAAGTACAACAACATCATCCACAACATCACTATCTACATTCATCTGCTCAATCTAATTATTTTGGAAAGGAGGTACTAATCTTTGATCATCAACATTCCTCCTCTCTCTCTGCATTATCTAAGGGGCGTCATTCGACCTTCTAAACTGTTTTGGATTTTTGTTCCTAGCTCCTTGAAAAGATCGGTTTGGTTGTTTAGATTCCCATTTCAGCTTGTCTATTTCAGATGTCAAATCCTTCAAAGTTTTGGTCATTTCATCAAGTTTGGCATCAGATGTGGTTGGTTTAGAGGAGGCATGGGAATCCCCTCTATGTTTCTTCTTTTCCTTTTCAAATCTAGTCTTTAACATGTCTAATGCTAAGATGTTGGATTCAACCACAATGGATGCTTATTTCATGGAAAACAAGGTGGTGGATCTTCTCTCCATCAACAAAAGAGAAATGCATTGTCATAAGTGATCTTGGTAGAGGATTCAATTGGTTTTATTTCATCTGGGATCCTACCATACATCTTGTTGAGCTGGGTTAGAGGAGGCATGGGAATCCTCTATCTGTTTCTTCTTTTCCTTTTCAGATCTAGTCTTTAACATGTCTGATGCTAAGATGTTGGATTCAACCTCAATGGATGCTTCTTTCATGGAAAACAAGGTGGTGGATCTTCTCTCCCTCAACAGAAGAGAGAATTCTACATTAAATGCATTGTCATAAGTGATCTTGGTGGAGGATTAAGTTGGTTTTATCTCATCTGGGATCATACCATACATCTTGTTGAATCTCTTGGTAAAGTCTGAAATAGACTAACCATTCTTTCTCTTAAGGGCCTCAAACTCAGTGATGTAATACAAATAGTCCCTTCTATCTATACCATTTTCAGATCCATACAGCAAATATTCCATGTGGGGCATGCTCTATAAGTTCTCTCTCTAGAATAAGCCAGAATTCAACAAGGTATGCCATTTTTTCTATAACTCCTTTACTGGGAGGTTCCAAGTAGTGAAATATGGAGGAATTTCATAAAAGACATTGAAGAACATTTTGTACCATTTTTAGATCTTTATTCATTACAGGTACATAGTTATGATTATTGCAAGTTAGGGTTTTTGACTAATCCGAAATTAGTCATGTGAGACTAAAGTAAAATTTGATGAAAATGATAGTCTCTTCTTGTTAAAGTTAAGGAAGGTTTGTAGGTATGTGATCATATACACCAAGTCTATTACAGAGTTACAAATCAGATTTTGATGATGAAATTGATGAGGGCTTTTCGTTGAGGTACATGTTGGGTACATGGTTGAGATAAGTAGTTGATAAGTTGGCACATACATGAGGTGTATAGTTGATGATGTTGGTACATATTGATGAGTCATAGTTTATGTGTATTTGATGCATGATTGGTACATATTTGGTGCATGGTTGCTGCACTCGTTGATGGTACATGTTGAGGTACAGGTTGGTGCATGGTTGATGCACTTGTTTATGGTACAGGATGATTACAGGTTGTTTGCTACAGGTTGATGCATTGTTGATGCACTTGTTTATGGTACATGCTGGCCCTCAACCAAGTTTGTGAGGAAACCTTGGTCATGTTTGACCACCTTTTGGACTTTGAGAGGCTGGTCAAAGATGGAGTGCCCAGAGGAAGTTGAGATCGCGGATCTCACTTATTTTGCATGCTATGTGGACCCAACAAGGGGTTCCTTAGGGTTTTTGTAATGGGTTATGGGATGTTGGCCCATGGGTTTCCCCATGTTTAGGCCTTTTTGTAAGGGATTGTAAAAGCATAAATAAGCAAGAATGTATTGTAGAACAGTAGTGTATAGTAGTAGTAGCTAAGTGCAAGCAGTTATGAGTTTCTTTGTGAAACAAAATGTGTGTGTAAGGCTCTGTGCTCGATAGAGAAGTTGGCTCTATGCCTTGATCTAGTTTTGGGAAAGAGGATCTGGCGCTAAGTGCGCAGATATCTTGTTTCATACGAAGCTCGACTCTGTGGCTTAGTGAACAGGAGCAACTGAATGTAAGATATTAAAGAATAATAAAGAAGATGAAGCAGTTGGTAGACGTAGCCCCACACTGGGGTGAACCACATATATCTTGTGTCTTTGGTTTGCTTGTGTTGTATTGTTTGTGTTATGATATTTCTTAGTTCTTGGAGATTATGTATGATAGATATATCTATTGATGCTTAGTCTTTTATTTGTGTTAAAGATGAATGAATGCTAGATCTAACTTAATGTTATGTGCTCAGTGGTGGAAATACTTAATATTTGTTTTTACTGCACTGATCTCTATTAGGATATGTTCTGAGATGTTATTCAAGTTAATGAACTAATGAATATCATCTTCTAAGTGTTAATAGAGTACTCTGTGAAGTGTTCTTATCACAGATATGTGTCCCAGCTTGGTTACAGACACCTGTGTCCTGTAATCCCCCCTTCTTCTACCTCAGGTGAGACTTTGCCTGCTTTGTAGGTGTTGCCGAAAGGGCTAGTAGTTAGGGTTTTGTTGGTCCATTGTTAGCATTGAACCTTGTGTCTTCCCCTATGCCAACAAATGGTTCCATTGCCGGGACCTGAAACTGAGATTGCTAGGAACTGAAGTAAAGAAAAAAGAAGCTTTGTGCGTAGATCTGTTGTTGAAGTGCGTAGTACTCTACTTGACTTGTGAAGCTCTATGCTAAGAGATAAATTTGATCTGAAGAAAAGAGGTAAGATCTTAAAAGAGGTAAAGCTTTGTGCTTTGATAAGAGTAAGATAAATGAATTTTTTTTGTTTCGAAAGGATGAATTATGTATAAATCAAGAATTCGTGACTTTGCATTTTTTTACTTTCTCTGGACTGTATAAGTTTTAGCCCAAATTGGATAATTCCCAAATGGAGAAAAACTGGGTAAAATTGCCTCAAGACAAAGTAGTTCGAATTATTGTGTAGATAAAATGTTGTCTAAATATTTTTTTCTAAATTTGTGATTTGGGGTCCCTTTTCCTCTGAAGATTCCAAAAATCCCCAAAGTGCGAATGGGAATAATGGATTTTTCCCTGTTTCAGCATATCCACACCAAATCATTTCGAATTATGCCAAGATCCCAAATGGGTATCTTCATTCCTATGTTTCACAATTTTTTGGGCCCCAGATACTGAGCATGACTCAACTCTTTAAAAGTCACTAATTCAATTTTTTCAGAAAGTTAAAGAAGAATTGGTTCATATCCCTCACTAACACTTTTGTATCCCTCATCACTATGGACAGACCCCTAAAATTTCATTTGATTCTGAGTTGAAACAGTTCTGTTATGGCCAAAACAAGTTTTTGGCTCCAGACGTTTTTTGTAAATTGATTTATTTTCTCCCTTTTTCTCATCTTCTCTTCCCCTTTTTAGAAACTGCATGTGCACAATTTTTGTACCACACATTAATATGTAACACACAAAAATGTTATACCATGCACTAATACCCAACACACTCAAGGTTTGTACCGCATAGCATCCATATTTCGCATGTGTACCACACAATAATATTTAGTGCGCACACTTTTTCCACAATGTAGTGCTAGCATTTAGCACACGTAGCACACACCAATATTCAATGCACATAAGTTCGCGACCATGTAGTGCCAATGTTTATCACATGTATCAGGCACCAATATCCAACACATGCAATTTTGTATCATACAACGCCAAAGTTCAACGCATGCCAATTCTCCACCGCACCTATGCCAACCTTTTTGCGCAAACACACTGACACCAACCCTAGTACCATGCCAACATACAAGTTTAAATATTTCTTTCTCACCAATGTTTCAGCACCAAACATATTTTCTTCACTTAGCTTGTTTTCCATATTTCCATCTCACATCCATTGTGACCATCGTGAAAATTCTCGATTTTCCTATCTAAGCCAAATTCCGTTTTTTGGAAGTCAAAATGACCCCCACATAAAAAACTATTATGAGTTTAATTTCAACTTGAATTTCATTACAATTTTGGGGATTTCACTTGGACTTCATTGTTTTCCCGAATTATGTCACAAATCAAACTCTGAGATGATGAAGTTACCAAATTCATGCTAATCTTTGGCCCATACAAGTCCGATGTTGAACCAAAATCTCAAATACCATATTTTAACATACCCAATCTCCAATCAAAGCCACATTACTATAAAAACAACCTAGCATAGCTCTGACATCACTCTATAACATACCCAAATCTTTCACTGAGGCATGCTACCATAAACTTTTACCCTTATATCGATTTGTAATGTCCCCAAGTCTTTGCTGAGGAAAACCATGCATTACAACTAGGGCATTATATCGTGCACAACAATAATTTCCATTGCACAAGGTGACTTGGGCACCATACAGGGACTTGTTACCGTTACTACTAAAAACAATTATCCTATCGATTTAAATGAGGAAAATATGAACAACATGACATACACGCTCATGCTACTATAATTAATAATTAAAATCATGAATACAAGTGGTTAAGACATGTGTGGCAATAATTTAACACACATTTCAGTAACATTCAATCACACAAGAACATAGATTCAAATGCATCATTTTACCCACAACATGTAGAAATAAATAAGATAAACTTAGATAGAAATGCACAAAAATTAACTATGCATTCAACATGATTAAACACAATGAATAAGAGCACTTATCTTAACAAATATGCAACTTGTTGAAGAGGATGAAAGTTCCACCCAACCGTAGAATTTTTTTTCTAGTTCTCAACAACAAGTCACCCTTGAGTTGGGGCTTCGAATCCACAAGAGACATTGGTCCCTAATGATGGCTAATGACCCCCACTCAATATTTAATTCCCACAACTATTCCAATTCACTAGCTCTCGTTCCCCTCAATCTGCACAACCCCGGGAGTGCGATTCCCTTCTCTGCCACCCATTCCCTCAAGATATCCCACTTCCCTCCAAGGCTCCAACAAAAGATGGACAATAAATGTCTTTGTTGGGAACTCTAGAAATATACAGCTACAACATGAACTCTCTTAGCATCAAACTACTTGGTCTGTTGATAATTTCCTTCACACAATCTTATTCACAATCCTACAACCTCTTCCTCCATGAATTTACATCTCCAACCAACTGTTACACATGCCCACTATGGTTTCCTTCCATATTCAACACTCGACACTCTCTTGCTGTCCCAAAAATGTTCCTGTAAAAAATATCTCTTTTCCCCATACAACTTTCCTTCTTCTCCCATGCTTGCTTGACTCACAGTCTTCCCAAAGATGATTGTACTCAGGACCATGCTCTCAATAAATATGTGAGGTGACTTCACACATCCACCCTCTTACATGTATTCAATTATTAGCTTTGGGAACACTCAAAAGGAAATAGAAGGTTCATAGTAAGGAGAATTTAAAAATATGGTTTGAGTTTAATTGGTATGGGTAATTCCTCCCTCTTGGACCCCTCACTCTGTCCATGTCCATCTGTAGCTGGCGATATATTTTATTTATCATATTCTGTATAAATCATTTACATATTACATTGCTTTTCCCATGTCCATGTATAACATTTACATTATACATTGTTAATCTGCGGATTAAAAACATGGATGTTACAAAACAATGATCATGAGACTTGGAATAAAATTTAACAAATAAATCATGTTTCATAACCTATAATTTAAAAATCAAATGGAATATTCCTTATTTCATTCCCTTGATTGAAGCTAGATGTACTTATGTGGAGTCTAAAGCCATGACTAGATATTTACATTATAAGCACATATCACTCAAGTTTAAAATATTGGGCCCCTATTATTTCTTCTAGTATGAGAAACAACAAGTATCAAAGGTTTTGAAGTGGATGTGATAGATATTCTAAGTATTGTCCTAACTAATGGAACATAAAATAAGACAATCAAATTGATTATACTGTACATATGACGATAAAATATATTATGTAAAACGATAATGGAATCATTAATAAGAGGATTTGAAATACTACAAAGATTTTATAGATCCCAATGGATAATCAAAATTATGTTTCCAACATTGTGACCTTAAAGAACAATTGAATATCTTCAAAATTAGGACTAATTTTCATGACCCCCATAGAAACAATTGCCTCTTTCCTAAGATGAAAACATCATGGTATGAGAAACTATGTAAAATTTGTTGTATAAACGAAGTTGACATCAAGCACCATTCCCTTTTAAATTGACCTACCATTAATTAGATAAGACATAACTTTACCTAGTTTTATAAATTAGTGATTTTACCAATGGTGGTTTGTCATGTTAGTGAAAGAAGGTAGCTAATATAGCCCCCTCCAAGGTTTTAAGTCCTACCAGGTGACATGCTTATGATTGCATTTGTGTATGTGAGCTAATGCACCTAATAGTTCTCAGGGCTAGGTGCAAGTCTAGGGAGAATTTCACAGAATAGATATTATCCACTCATGGATACTTAGCCAAAGAAAAGTTGATTTGAATGGTTATAATGGATCCCTATAATGTTAAATATGGGCACATTAGTCTCATCGTGATAAGAGGAATCTTAGTTTAAAAATAATTTAACTACTCTTCGAGACCTTCTCATTTATGAAAATGATGATGATCATGGTGCTCTTATTTCTACCATATTTCTGCCATGTTCAAATATAAAAAACATTTGGAAAACATTTAATTTGTTTCCTTTTTATTCGTCTGATAAAACTTTTTTGGTCCTAGTGACACCATCATCATCATGTTAGTCTTAAGGCATGTAGGCTTCATTATAAATGGCCTTTATTATTGTGGTTTATCATGCTTGTCTTAATATGTGTTTCATTTAAGTGTGTTATGTTGTAATCATTGTAAATTATAGTCCAACTTTAGGTTTCACTAAAATAACACCTTCACACAGAAAAATATTGAAAATGTGAAATGATAAAATTGTATAAATTATATCTTCTATATTGTGATATAAATAAAATATTACATTAAAGAAAATATTACCTAAATACATTAGAAGTAAGAATTAATTTATACTAATTAATTATTTTATTTTATTTTTTATAAGAAGAATAATAATAATATTATTTTAAGGTCACAACCAAACAAAACACCAAATTGGTGTATGGGATCCCTTTGTTTGTGGGACAAGGGAACCCCTCCACGGAACGATCTAATTGCTAAATTCTACGAATGTATACATACCCGACCCCCCTATAATTTTGAACCTATGATCTCCAAAAAAAAAACACATATTCTTAATTATTATACCCACATATTAACTAACCATTACTCTTTTTTACATTAAATATAAAATAAATATTCATTTTAATTTATTTACATTACACATTTATTTACATTCCACATGGAACATATCTCTTACACATGAAGCATATCTCTTATATTCTTAATTGTAAATTACCTCATACTTATATGAACACACACCAAGTAAAATAAAAAAAATACAAATTTTTATACCATAAAAGAAATCAAGTAATTTTTTATACATAACATCAAAATCTTCCAACATTATCAAAAGTGTTACATAACATACTATTCATCTTATTTCCACATATTTGGCCAGCAATGAACCATACTGAAAAATGTTTAAATAATTTCACCATCTATCCGTACTAAGAAAAGGAGATTTAGATACCAAAGTTAATGATATTAAATTATTACTTTGAAACCACTATGAAAAAATAAATAAACAACCCATAAAGAGGGAATATATGGCAAATCTAATGTCTAGAATTAAATTCACAAATTTGATGTTGCAATATTATAATCGAAATTAAACACGCTATTTACATTCATTGTACATAGAATATCAAGAATCCCAGAATATAAAAATGGGATACTTTGACAGCCAATAATTTTTATGGATAGTGCACTTCATTGTAAAAATTAAATATGTATCAAGAACCCCCAATCGTTGTAATAAATGAGATATGTATCAAGAATCCCAAAGTCTAGAAAAGGAGGATATGCCCCAACAATAAATGTATGCTTATGGGAGTGCACTTCATCGTAACAAAGAAGATGTGATTCATTGTATATGAAATATACATAAATATGCATACTTATAAAATAAAAAATATTGATAACCATTTTTTGAGGATAGATAAAGGTTTACATCATCGTTATTTTTCCATTTAAGTCAAATGTATACGATAGTAAGTATTTTTTTTTAATTGTGTTTAATATTCAATTAAACCATAGTTAAACCTATTATATCTCTCTTTATATACATGTACACAAATAATGTGGTGCAATCTAATGTTTTTGACATGTCTATAGGAAAAACAAAAACAATTTTTTTTTCACACACACGATTATTATCAAAAGTACTTTGCACTATCTCTCTTGATTGTTTGAGCATAACAGTTTTGCAATTTGATAGATAGTTGTTTTTTAAAACCAAATTCGAGAACCTAAGAAAGAAGAAGATAGTAAGGCTTTCCCATGGGACCGTTTGACTAATAACATGTCCAAGCCTCTTCTAGACATTTAATGTTCATACACTGTGAAGGTAGTATGCGCCCATACACCTAATACAAAAAATTTGAAATTAACATTTGTTTCATGTAGGCTATATTTGATGCATGAGATTGCAATGCTTATATTAATATATAAGTGGGTCTAATGGTTAATAACATGTGTTTTCTTCGAAGAGGTCACAAGTTCAAATCTAGAGGAGGGTTGGGTAAGTGTACCTTCGTAGACTTTAACAGTCAAATCACTACAGGGAGAGGGTCCATTGTCCATCAAACAAGGGGGTCTCATACCACCAATTTGGTGTATGTCTTAGTTGTGACCTTAAAATTATATTATTATTATTATTTATTATGAATATGAACTAGGTGGTTATTCTAGCCTCATACCTTGTTGATCAATCCAGAATCAAGCTTGAAGGATTCTACTTATCCTTGCACTTTCTTTAGTAAAATTCTCATTCACCAATGCCTTCTTCATTTTTCCAATTTCCTCAGGAATATAGATCAAGCCTTTGGCATTTACTCTAATTGGTCTTCATGCTAACAAGTGTAGTCATTATCAGGTGAGTTGGCTTGTTGCATTTTTATCTTATGTTGCTTGGTGTTGTGACAACATTCAACCGTTGATGTTGCAGCATCACCACCAGTGTCGCAGCAGTCGTAATAGAACTTGTAACCTTCTTGTCGACTTGAAAAAGAGATTAGTACGATGATCGACTCTTATCGCATCGTGTGTTCTTTTGGATTTCTTTTCTTTTATTCTACATTCCTAAAAACAAAACACACCTCACAAGTGACGTAGCACCCCCTACCTCAGTTGGTTCTGCGCGACCTCACGGTCTTAGGATCATTCCCGAGTTCTTCCTTAAGCTGAAGAAACTCCCTCGGGTCCCTATTGGAATCCCAAGAATCCGATCCACGGGTCCTTCATGAAAAATCCACCGGCACAAGCAATGTACCAAGTGTGAGTCTTCCACCTCCATGTGGCCACCAACAATGACCTTCCACATGGCCTCCCAGATATGACCGCGACCCTTTGCCAAAAAATGATTTTTGGGTTTCGCGATTTCACAACCTAGATGTCAAGAGTTATAGCTCTTCGATCTTCTGAATACCGAAATGCCAAAATCCTCCCCGTGACTGCAGTCTACCTTTGGGGTTTCGGAACTCGCAATTTCGCAATTCCACCGCAAACAACCCTTGCTCCTTCGACTTCCCGGTTCCCAAAATGTCGAAGTACTGAAGCCCAAAATGTTGGTCTTCTGCTCCAAAGCTGGGATCATAGCTCCTCCTAATCTGACGGTTCAGATATTTTCGAGATTTCATGGGTCAAAAGTCCCAACTCTTTCCCTTTGTAGCTCTCGGTAGCTGAAATGCCGAAATAGGCCTTTTTCTCCCCTCTTCACATACAAGGGTTAAACCTCATGCAACTTTTCTTGGATCCGATGGCTATCGGTCCAAGTACCCAGATCTGATGGCCCAGATCTGTTCCTCCTGTGTGAACTTTCTTGCCTACACCTAGACGTGAAACTCAACAGTCCAGATCTTCTCCTCTCAGCATTGATCCAACAGTAGTTGTATCTCCCTCCTGAGCTTCAACTTCTTCCTTCTCCTTGGAATATTTTTGAAGTATCAAAGGTCTCGACCTTTGCTTGCTCTTGCGAGACTGCAACCTGGGTCTCGCCTGCGTTCTTGGGATGCTCCTCCTCCTGATCTTTTCTCCCTCTAAAACCTTCAAAGTTTTCCTTGACCTCTATGATTCCTACAGGGTCTCTGCACACATAAAGGTGCTATCTATCCTGAGCTTCTCTATTGCTCAGACCTCTAAGGGAATTAACCCTTTTCTCTCCCTTAGATGGATATTTTGGTGTCCTCTTGGCAACCACTTAATCAAGCAACTCCTTGTCGAGCCAACAAGGTATTCAACAACCCATTGAAGGTCCTCTTCCTTAGACGCTTCTTTGTTCTAGAACTCAAAGGAGTTCTCTTTGTGCACACAGGCACCTACTCAATGCCCTGCTGGTAGAGCTCTATAGAATCCTCAGTGATTCTATCTCCCTTCTGAACTCGAACCAAAGTTCTTCTCCTCAATGCAACCCGTGCATCTACTCAATGCCCGCCTGGCAGAGTTTCTCCAGAGTTCTCTCAGTGACTCTGTTTCCCTTAATGAACTCAACAAGAGTTCTCTTCTGCACTCAATGAGCTTACTTGATGCCCTCCTGGCAGAGCTATACAGAAATCCTCAGAGATTATGTCTTCTGCTGCGCTTTCCTCTACATAGTCCTACCTCCAAGGTATTCAATAACCTTGAGGTTTCCCCTTGAGCCAATGACCTCAGCTGGTGCGCCCTCCAGGCACGTCCTTATCCAAATTACACAGAATTCAGTAGTGCATCTATGCATTGGCTTTCAGAACCCATAACATTCTATCAGACCCTCTTGGCATGTAGCCTCAAAGAACCCCAAACCTGAATTAAAAGAACCCATAGATAGAAAAACCTATTCGTTCCTGCAAATGCACTTCTATAGCATATAAAGAACACACAAAGACATTCATAAAAAAATAAAGACACACAGAAACTCATGTAGGAAATCTGCTCTTTATATTAATATGAAATGTCTCCTTTACAAGGTGTTCTTGAGCTCAGACTTTGACAGAGTCTCGGCTCCTTCTCTCCTCTAATCTAATCTCTCGCAGAGCTTTCCTATCTCTCTACCCTACTCAAAACAAGATCAAAAAGATCTTTTTACATGAGGGGCTCTTTGATCTCTTCCCTCCATCTCACCTACTCTATTCAATTACATTGAATTACATTGAATGGGTTGTCTAGTCCGAATCAGATCTAGATCCATCCTTACAACCATTAAGGATTTATTTAATTACAATCTTCTCAAAAGCACGACTTTGGATTTACCATCCTTACAAACATTTAACACAAATTTCAAATTCAAAATTTGAAACGAGAGGGATGCGCCTCTCTTCATCTCAATGAATGTGCGATGTGTTGGCTGGATGGTTGGTGCATGGCTAGCTTGGGATCGATTCTCCTGCATCATACTCCTCTGCTACAAAAAATTCATGAGCTACTGCTCATGAGCTCCCCAGTGCCTCTGTTGAAATCCCACTGGATCCCAAATAGTCCTCTGGAGTTGTTCATCTGTTTCACTACTCTGTCGCTGCTACTGCTTCCACTACTCTGTTGTTGTTGTTGTCTCCCTTCTGATCATCTTCCCTTCACTAGCAGCTTCTGTTGATCTAATCATTAGCTGTCTGATCTGCTCAATCACCTCGTCCAGCTGCTTTCCTAGCTAGCTCTGTCTTTGCAGTCTGCTTGGCTGCATTTCTTCTCTACAAATGTGTAGATCATCATGATCTCCCATGCCATATTCTTCATCCTCTGTGGCAGTAAGTGTCCATTCTACTGCAAATTTCATCTTCGTAGTCCTATCACTAAGCTGCTGCTTAGCTTTTCTTTGTGACAGCTCTGCTGCTTCCATATCTCTTTGTGTTGGCTCAAGTCCAACCTCTCCCAACTGCTCCTTGGGATAGTATGCTCCTCCTACATCTGCATCCAACTTCATCTGTTGGATGTGAATTCTCTGCACTATCACCCTTCTCTCTAGGGCTTCAATCTTCTCACACTGATCAACAAATCTCATGTTGTTTGCTTCTTCTTCTGCTGCTACTGCAAGCTCCAATGTTGCAGTCGTCTCTGTTTCAGCTTCCTGGCTAAAAAATATGAGCCATTCCTCGGAATGCTCATTTCCTTATTCTTCTTGGGCAGCTTTTGATATCTACTCCAACACTTCCTCTTCTTTAACTGTCTCTGCTAGCTGTCTTTATGTTGCTACTACATCGGCAACACAAACTCTTGCCTCAACTGGGCTACCTAGTAGAAATATTTGCATTCCTCCAATGATCAGAATGCCCTTCTGATCCTTCTCCTCTATCATCTTTCCTTGTTGATATGAACTCATCTCTGAGCTCATCTACTCCCCCTTTCCCTCCTAGAAATATGGGATTTCTCTACTGCCCCCTTGGCATTCTATGAGATCCTCAGATCTCGTCTTATTGCCCACCTGGCAATTTGAATTTCCCATCCTGCCCTCTTGGCAGTCTATGAGACCCTGCAGTGATATCACCTCATTGCCCTCTTGGCAACATGAAATTTCCCTGCTTTCCTTCTGACAGTCTATGAGATATGAGATCCTGTAGGGATCTCATCTCATTGCCCACCTAGAAATCAGAAATTTCCATTCTTCCCTCTTGGCAGTCTCTGCACACATGGCAGTCTCTGAGTTCTTCCAGTGATCTTAGTTCATCCTCAACATCACTGAGATTCCTCCCAGTCTCTGGTTCACATACCTGAACCATCTCCTCCTCATCATTCCTGAGGATTTTAGCATGCCTCAACCATCCTCTTATCAGCCTTCATTGTCTTTTGGCCACCAATTCCCTGACTGACCATTTTACCTTTGTCCTGATGGGCCATTCATACACCCATCGTGACTTTGCCTCCTACTTCATCTGCAGTGCAAGCTCCTCTATCCTTGCTCTGATCTCAGTGAGTTCTTTATCCATCTCAGCCTTGCTCGACTGCTGCTAATGGTTCTTCTTTCCATCGCATCCATGGCCTTCAGTAGCCATCTTCCTACTTCTATCTGCCCTCTTGGAAAACTTGTTGTCAATCTACAACTGAGAGTGCTTCCAGCTTCTCCTTATAGTCCTCTTGACTATCTTTTGATTGTTGCATACCTGCAAACAATCACCACAGAGTTTGAATACTCTATCTTCTCTTTCCTGTCTCTGCAAGCTGCCTCTGATACCAAAATGACGTGCATCAGAGTATTCTCTTCCTCTATCTCCTTCTATATGCAGTTTACAAACAGAATTTCAAGCTATGATACCACACTTATTTGTATCAGACTACTCTTTCTCCTCTCACTTCCTTTGCCTGCAATATACAAATAGAGTCAAGATATGATACCACTTGATGAAACACCCCCTACCTTAGCAGGTTCTGTGTGACCTCTCTGTCTTAGGATCGTTCCTGAATTCTTCCTCAAGCTGAAGCAGCTCCCTTGGGTCCCTATTGGAATCCCAAGAATCTGATCCATAGGTCCTTCATGAAAACTCCACCGGAACAAGCAATGTACCAGGCATGAGTCTTCCACCTCCACGTGACCACCAACAATGACCTTCCACATGGACTCCTAGATATGACCGCGACCCTTTGCCGAAAAAGGATTTTCGGGTTTCGTGATTTTGCAACCTAGATGTCGAGAGTTCTAGCTTTTCTATCTTTCCAATACCAAAATGTCAAAATCCTCCCCGTGACCCCAGTCTACCTTCGGGGTTTCAGAACTCATGATTTTTTGATTCCATCGTAAACAACCCTTTCTCCTTCGACTTCCCGGTTCCCAAAATGTCGAAGTACTAAAGCTCGAAATGTCGATCTTCCATTCCAAAGCTGGGATCAACGGATCATAGCTCCTCTTGATTTGAAGGCTTAGATGTTTTCAAGATTTCATGGGTCAAGAGTCCCAACTCTTCCCCTTTGTATCTCCCAGTAGCCGAAATGCCGAAATAGGCCTTTCTCTCCCCTCTTCACATACAAGGGTTAAACATCGTGCAACTTTTCTTGGATCCGATGGCTATTGGTCCAAGTACCCAGATATGACGACCCAGATCTGTTCCTCCTACTTGTTCTTTCCTGCTTGTTCCTGAACGTGAAACTCAGCGGTCCTGATCTTCTCCTCTCAACACCGATCCAACGGTATCTGTAGCTCCCTCCTGAGCTTCAACTTCTTCCTTCTCCTTGGAAGATTTATGAAGTATCAAATGTCTCGGCCTTTGCTTCCTCTTGTGAGCCTGCAACCTGGGTCTCACCTACATTCTTGGGACGCTCCTCCTCCTGAGATTTTCTCCCTCTAAAACCTTGAAAGGTTTCCTTGACCTCTGTGATTCCTATAGGGTATCTGTGCACACGAAGGTGCTATCTGTCCTGAGCTTCTCTGTTGTTCAGACCTCTAAGGGACTTAACCCTTTTCTCTCCCTGAGATGGATATTTTGGTGTCCTCTTGGCAACCACTTACTCAAGCAACTCCTTGCCGAGCTAACAGGTTATTCAACAACTCTGTCAAGGTCCTCTTCCTTGTATGCTTCTCTGTTCTAGAAATCAAAGGAGTTCTCTTTGTGCACACAGGCACCTGCTCAATGCCCTCCTGGCAGAGCTCTACATAATCCTCAGTGATTCTATTTCCCTTCTTAAGTCGAACCAGAGTTCTCTTCAATGCAACCCGTGCATCTACCTAATGCCTGCCTGGCAGAGTTTCTCCAGAGTTCTCTCATTGACTCTATTTCCCTTAATGAACTCAACAAGAGTTCTCTTCTGCACTCAGCGTTCTTACTCGATGCCCTCCTAGCAGAGCTATACAGAACTCTTCAGAGATTATGTCTTCTATTGTGCTTTCCTCTGCACAGTCCTACCTCCAAGGTATTCAGTAACCTTGAGGTTTCTCCTTGAGCTAATGACTTCAACTGGTGCACCCTCCAGGCATTTCCTTACCCAAATTACGTAGAATTTAGGAGTGCATCTATGCACTAGCTTTCAGAACCCGCAGCGTTCTGTCACACCCTCTTGGCATGAAGCCTCAAAGAACCCCAAACCTGAAGTCAAAGAACCCACAGATAGAAGAACCTATCTTTTCCTGCAAATGCACTTCTACAACATATAAAGAACACACAAAGACATTCATAAACACATAAAGACACACAAAAACTCATGCAGGAAATCTGCTCTTTATATTAATATGAAATGTCTCCTTTACAAGGTGTTCTTGAGCTCAGACTTTGACAGATTGTTGGCTCCTTCTCTCCTCTACTCTAATCTCTCGTAGAGCTTTTCTATCTCTCTACCCTACTCAAAACAAGATCAAAAAGATCTTTTTACATGAGGGGCTCTTCAAGCTCTTCCCTCCATCTCACCTACTCTATTCAATTACATTGAATGGGTTGTCTAGTCCGAATCGGATCTAGATCCAACCTTACAACCATTAAGGCTTTCTTTAACTACAGCCTACTCAAAGGCATGGCTTTGGCTCTACCAGCCTTACAAACATTTAATACAAATTTCAAATTCAAAATTTGAAATGAGAGGGATGTGCCTCTCTTCATCCCAATGAATGTGCGTTGTGTTGGTTGGCTGGCTGGTACATGGATGGCTTGGGAGCGATGCTCCTGCATCAACAAGTTGAAAAGAAACACATGCTGAAAAAAATATTCTAAATGCACACTTATCGAAAAAAAATAAAAGTAAACGAAATCAATACTAGAAAGAATATTGCACCATTGATAGTTCCCCAACAATGGTGCCAAAAATGTCAGTTTATTTAATTGTCTTATTAAAACATCCAATACATTTAATTATCAATCTGGGGATCATATGGAACTTGCGAACTATCGTGCATTGCACATGTAGGAACAAGTATTCTTTCTATGTGTTGTAGTCATAGTATCAATGATTACGTTGTGGTCAGAGTATAGACCATTTTCAAGCTATGGCAAGTTTCTACAAAAATCCACACTTGCAAGAAATTAAATCACACTTGTGGAAAAGAAACACACAAGTTGAATAGGTATCAACAATATGACTCAACTATCTCTTGAAGGGACCCTAGCTTTGTGAAGTAAAACTGAGTGCAGAATTGAAAATCTAAATTACTCTTGCATAAATTGAAATTCACACCATGCTTGCTAAAAATAAATCATGCATGTTGAAAGGAAATTGATTAACTACCTGTTGGAAAAGAAATTAACTAAGTCCTCAAAATCATATCCTAATCCTTGACAAGATGATCCATGTCATTTCTCAAGTTGACAAATATAGTCATAGCATTAAGAACAATTATTTAACAACATAAAAGGATGTAACCCAACATAAAATGGATTTATTAGAAACAACTAAATAAATGAAATCCAACATAAAACCCAACCTCGTATGAGTATTCTAATTACATGAACAATTTGAATCAAGAAAGTAGTTATGGAATAAAATAAAATAAATACTATGTGAATTTATAATGAAATTATGTAACAAGGAATCAAAACAACCATCTAAGCTACATGACACTCCATTCTATTGGAATAAGGCATGCCTCCATAGAAAAAAGTGTTGATATTATTCTATATCAACATAAATTAACTAAATTAACTAAGTTAATCGAAAGAAATCAATCTATTACTAATATGCAAGGAAAATAAATCAAATTAATTAATTAAATCACATGCTACTGCAATTATAAAACTACAATTAAAATGAAAAATCAAATGAATTAATTAAGTCACACGCTACAAGAATTATAAAATTACAATTGAAATAACAACTCAAATGAATTAATTAAATCACATGTTACTGTTACCAGGAAAATCTCTCTATCGCTAGGGAAAACCACAACAGACGAAAATGACTATAGAAATCAACTCTATTCTCAAGTATGCTATATAAATAAATATTCTAGCAAGAGAAGATAAAAGGCCTACCTCGTCTAGATGTTCGATGACGTCCAACATTGAGCACTTGACCCAAAGAAATATACCTACAACTAGTCCTCAAAAACCAAGCAAAGCAAGCACATGGTAAAGGTATATGATGTTAGCACTTTCAATAGCATAATCCATTAATATACATAACAAATATGTCCATGGAATAATAATTCAAATATTTTCAAGATATCAATTGGATGGGAAAAGAGTATTTCTATTAATATATGATCAACATAAGTGAAAAAGTTACAAACTTCTTTGTCGGCATGATTTGGAACCAAGAAACTAAGTTCCTTCTAGTTGGGCCTCCACCACTTCAATCCTCCACCAAAGGCAAGCTCATAGAAGAGAGACAATGAAGTTCTCAATCAATAAGGGAAGAACTTGGGGGTTGAACACTGTGTTCAGACTTAAAGGAAAAAGGGATGTAGACTCAATATGAAGTGAATAATTTCTCCAGAGTAACTTTTCTCTCAAAGTTGAATTCTTTCTCCTCTTTTCCATTGCTCAGAATTGGCCTATTTATAGCCTTAAAATGGAACTGAAGGGTCGAGTCAAAATGTTTCTAGTATATGGAAGGCCAAGGATCATTGATCTCCTATCATGACATGGAAACCCGACACCATTTTTCATTTTTTGGCACAAATCTTGATGTACACGGTTGTAGTGGTGTGACCTATGTATATGCATGTTGTATAATAGGAAAGGTGTGTATATGTGGGAAAAGTGTATTTTTAGCTCTAGGATTTGCAAAAAGGGATGAAAAGTCTGCATAGGGAAATGGAAAAAGGCCCTTTGTGCAGGATTGCATAGGGCGAGGCAAATCTTGCTATAACAAATGCCTCCTATTGTGTGAGGTCAGAAGAGTATCTACGATGGCTGAAATACATTATAAAAACCCAAAAGTGGAGCGATGGGGAACTAGCTCGAAGAACTAGTTGCTCATTACATTATGTATTGACTTTGCATACATGGCTACCAATTTGAATTACACTAAATTACCTGATAGATTCACATGATCAAGCAAAGTAAATATATAATCAAGGAAAGTTTGAAAATTTTGAAAAATAGTCACCTATAAGGATGGTCATGTCCCAACTGTTTTGCAGCTAGCAACCATTCTACAAGCGGTCACGGGATGTACTATAAGTAGCTTGTGACCAGTCACTATGGTATGAATTCTTTATATACAACCATCTACAAAATTTGAGTAAAAGGCCCATATATAGACTAGGTCTGTTATATATGAAAGATATGCTCTTTTAGTGAGTGACGAGGAAGATTATAAAATACATAATAGGTTTCAAAGGTAAAAAGCCAAGTAAATCTAAAACTAAGGAAGAATCAAATATCCTTCCCCAGTGGATTTTCCAGTTCTATTATCATAGATTTTCCTGCTACAGATAGGTGGTTCCTCCCTTGGATATTCCCTTGATCCAAGATATATAGTAGGATATATCACTATAAGGTTTCCCTAAATCTAATTAGATTCCATTCCTTTTACACTAGAGGGAAGAGATTCATACCTTGTTAACTGGTGGTTTTCCTTATGTATCCTATCTGATGCAAATATAGATGTCCAAATCCATCTATTGCAATCTACTTTGTGCACACAAGTGACAAATAAATACCAATCTACAAACCCTTTCAAGAGTTAGGAAATCCAAATCTATTATAGATATAATCTAATCTACCCAAGGAAAGATCAAATCTACCATAGAAATATGAATACAACATATTTGGGAAGGGAAAAACACACACACACACACACACACACACACACACATATATAAATCAAAGGAAAGAAAAATACATCAGTCTAGTCATACATTGATTCATGATATAGTCCCCCTGAATCCTTGCTCCAACTCCTCCTTAGTCCTCACACAAACAAGGATGTGTTGAAAATAGTGTTTTCATTGATGTCAAAGGTAGACAAAACTATAAAAATCATGTTGTCATTGATTTCAAAATATAGGGAGACCTCCAAGACCAAAGAGAAACTAAATAGACAGAGGACGCTTCCATAGAGGAAGCATCCACACCGCAAACTGAACAAGACAGAGGAAGAAGATAATGTTTTGTGCGTTGATAAGATTTGGTGAGGTAATGAAGGTTGTGAAAAATCAATCCAAGAGAATTCAGGGATGCATAAGAATAAAAAAAAGCTGAGCGATGGACACTAGAAGAGATGTCAGATATTTATGAGGAAGATGCAATGAATCCATTGCAAATTTAAGAATTTTTAAACTTAGTGAAGCAAGACCGAGTTGACCAGACTGGAGAAATGGTGGCAATGATATATCCCACATTCACAAGATAATTTGAATTTGAAGGGTTTATATTCAAAAATCACTTTTATGTAATTTGAATGTGAATGGAAGAGCTATGGAACCATGCGCAAGGAGTTAACTTTTGTCAAGGAAAATAGTGGACCTGAAATAGGTTAAAGATTGACCATTGATCATTGGAAATCAATGGATAAATATCAAAGGATTGGGGCTCATTGCCTTGTTAGGCCGGTGACCATGTCAGTGCCATGTTAGAGGATATCTCAGATGCCACATCAGTTCCATGTTTATAGTTAAAAGAGTGCCACATCAGAGGGAGTTTGTGTCAGTACCACACCAATGACATAACGAGTATCTATGCATATGTCACATGTAGTTCCATGTGTCAAGACACATAGTGATGTCATATCATCATCTATACATGTAGAATAAGTCAACTTGAAAACCACCTCACCTAAAACATCAGCATGCTAGATTGATAAGATTTTGAAAAATTGACCAAGTATCAAGACATATTGGAGTGGTGGAGAATCGAGAGTATGTCAAGAAATAATTAAAGTAGCACGAACCCATGTACCCACAGTAGGATTTCAAAAATCGACTAAATATCAAGGAATCGGTCAGACAAAGATGTCTCACGAAGTGCAGTGATATTTAAACAATCAAATAAATATCAAGCCATCACAGAGGTAACAAAGAGGCTGAGAATCGAGAGATGTAAAGAAATAATGAAGTGAGTGTGAATATGTGGACCCACTGTGAAACTTCAATAAATTGTATAAATATGGGTACAAAATGAGTGAGGTGGAATTCAAAGGTGTATTATATAGGATGTGGAAGTTTCAAATCAATTTTTTTAGACCTACGGGGAAATACTTAGAAAAATTTCAAAGTATGGGTGAAAAATGAGTGCAGAGGAATGCAAAGGTGTATTTTGATGGCCACGGAAGTTTGAATGAAAATGCCATATACCCATGGTGAATGAGATCAATGGTTTATATTTAATTGAGAATATGATCTAACGGATGATGTGCGTTTGGTTGCATGGAATGTTCTTTTGGATAGTAAATAGACTAATTATCAATATTAAATATGAAATAATGATTGGACAATCAGTGAGAGTTGAATCCATGTTGCATGTTTAGGTGGATAGTGAGTAGATAGATGATTGTGATTTAATTCAAAGAAAACTAGATCAACAATTGAAATTAAATCGAGGGATAATCCAACGGTTGTTGAGTGTTGGGGTTATGAAGGTGAGCGAAAAAATCAACAATTTAGGTTTCACCAAGAATTTGATCATACGGTTGTTGAGTGTTAATATTTATGCTCTTTGTAGTGAGCAGTCAACATGAGAATTAGGAGGAATTTGGGACTAGTTGAAAAGAAAATTTTACAGCCCAATTTTAAGGAAGAGCCAAGTGATCTAGAGCCGACCCATATGCACAATTTTTGGCATAAGAGAAAAGGGAATTTTTTGTATGGGCTTGGTATAAATAAGAATTCCCTTATCATTTTGAAGCATGTAAAGTGTGAGATAAATCAAGTGAGTGTGGATCATGTGAAGAGAATCTATGAGGCTTCGAGGTCCAAGGATGCCAAAGAATGAAAGGAAGATAATGTAATCATCTAAGGGTGGTTGGGAGCTCCAATTTCTAAGGAATTTCTAGAATCAAGAAGATTGTGAAGTGAAGGAATGTGGAATGAAAACATAGATGGAGAAATGTTTTTATGCAAGTGAATATTTGAGGGAAAGAGAAGATTTGACATTATTGACAGATTTAGGAGATTTGTGTCTCCAGTAGGTTGGTTCCTACATATTGTTGAGTTGGTGCTCAACTAAGTGGATTGGTGTCTCCTACATGTTGTTTCCTACAAATATTACAATTGTAGGTTGGTGCCTACATGAAGTGTTGAGTTGGTTCTTAGCTAAGGGGATTGGTGTCTCATGTAGGTTGGTACCTGCAAACATTGAAACAATAGGTTGGTGCCTACATGATCTTATAAAATAATTGTTTTGTGGTTTTCTCCCATTTGGGTTTCCACGTTAAATCTATGTACACTATGGATTGTATGGTTGTGTATTTATCATTAACGATTATAGCTAGTAATGTAATATTGATAAATATTGAAAGAAAGGAAAAAGTAATCTTATACTAATTCACCTCCCATCTCAGTATAAGTGTGCCAACAATTGGTATTAGAACGGATTCCTTCATAAACTATCTAACCACTGGAAGGTGAATACTTGTAGCACAAATGGATAAACAAGAAATATTTTATACAAACAAAGCTCCATTATTTGATGGATTAAATTATGTTTTCTAGAGCATAAAAATCAAACCTAATTGATGCCACTTGGGTTTGGCATTTGGATTGAAGTTGAGAATGGTTACATAGCCCCAATAACTCCACACATAGGTACAAATGGAAAGAGGCTCAGTGGCAATAATTCTAAGGAAAATAATGCAATTTTGTGTGGTCTGGAAAAATCAATATTTGTCAAATTCATTCATTAGCATTCAACAAAAGAGATATGGCACAAGTTACAGAAAATATATGAAGGGGATGACAAGGTCAAGAAGGAAAAATTACAAACCCATATAGGAAAATTTGGCACCCTTAAAATGAATGAAGAAGAGAGTATTCAAGCTTATTTTCTTCATGTGGACGAGAATGGAAACACTATCAAAGGATTGGGTGAAGAGATTAAAGAAAACATCATTGTGAAAAAAGTTTTTAGAAAACTTCCCTCAAAATTTAACCCCAAGATATTTGGCATTGAAGAATTAAATGATCTAGACATGCTAAAAATGGATGGGTTGCATGGTGTTTGTTAGGACCACACAATGTACCTTTTTACCCATACTTTTTGCCACTATTACACTCTTGTTCACTCACATTTAAACCCATATTATCACTTTATCTTATCTTTCCAAAGGTATGCAACGTCTCTTCTCTTTACTATATGTTTAATCTGTTTTGCATATAATTTCACATTACTCTCGTACTTAACCATTGATTAGAAATGTATAAGTGCTGAAATAGTTCATACTGCAGATTAGCATTTGAGGCCTGTTGCAGAAACAACAATTCACAGAAGCTGTTACACAGTCCATGGTCAACGATGCTGAAACACAGAAGCTGTTACATAGTCCATGGTCGACGATGCTGAAACATAGAAGCTATTACACAGTCTATGGTCAACGATGCTGAAACACAGGGAACCTGTTACAGTCCATGGTCAACAGTAACTCACATAGATTGAATACAACAGCCGCACCGTAATCCAAGCATCAACCATCGCTGCTACCTGAGAGGAGCTAAATAGTCAGAGCACAAATCTC